>JAOBRB020229842.1:0-11856 GCA_027575285.2 Zoanthus pulchellus
TAACAAAAGGCTTTGAGATATAAATAAGCAAACGGCCTGTAGACTAATGAAGAATCACACCTAGAACAAAAGATCCTAACCGTGACCGTGTACAAGTAACAAAAGGCTTTGAGATATAAATAAGCAAACGGCCTATAGACTAATGAAGAGTCACACCTAGAACAAAAGATCCTAACTTTGACCGTGCACAAATAACAAAAGGCTTTGAGATGTAAGTGAACAAACGGCCAATAGACTAATGAAGCATCTCACCTAGAATAAAAGATCTTAACCGTGAAACATTGTAATCTTCTTAGTAGCTTGCAGAGTTTTCTAACCATTCCACTATAACAACTTTGATTAAAGTTAGACGAATTTTTAGAGATGATTATCTCAAACTCATTACTAATTCATTAAGGTAAAACAAAAGAAATCATAACCGTGACCATAGTGGAAATTAAATACGATCTTAATTAGCATATGTTTTTAAAACAAATTAAAATGATTAAACTGATTTATAAGTTTAGTCGTTAATTCCTTAGTTTTAGTTTCAATTGAGAAGTTATATATCAAATAGATATCTGAACAGACATAACTATAATGCTACTGAAAAAAAAAAGCAAAACAGTTACTGTTCATCAGCAGGATGCCCAAATTGTGTGCAATTCTACAATTGGTTTCGGCTCCATTAACATTAAAATCAAACACTCGAGACAGTGTTTCATCACATTTTCAAACACCGAGAAGAGAGTTGAAAGTACGACGCGCAGCGTAGACTGTGATAAAACACGACGGACATTTGAGAACCGAGCGAAATACAGCTTGTATTTTCTACATCTCTCGAGTGTTCTCATATGTACGGAGTGCTTTAATCACAGTCTAATACACTGCTTCTTTATTTGCTTTATGATAAATATTTGACACTCAGCTGTTAGTGAAAAAAAATAAAATACGCTTTTTCTATGTTTTATAATCTGAGCACGCGGAGGGTCTTATCTGTATTTTAATATTTCTTATTTTTCTTTCGAATAATCAATATATATTAAATATTGATTTATATAAGAAGATATTAAGTAATAAGCGTTTTACTTGCCTTCCCTTCTTCTGGTACCGTTTACTTCTTTGTTCTTTAGAATTATGGCCCGGCCCAGTCGGCGCTGTTCCAACTAGAAGATCCTCAAATCTGATGATTCTGAGATACTCAGACGAACGGCAACATTCGAAACGTCGGCCTTTTCAATTCCTACGGCGATAATTATTCATTTACCAACCATTAGATCAAGTTTTCGTCAGCTTGACTCCTCATTGTATAATAATTTTTGAACTATTTACTACAAACTGTAAGGTCTTCAGTTTCATTTGACTTATGCCGAGGTTCGGTTGTTATGTGACGTCATTCCTTTTTACTCTTACCCAGATTTCCATTTTTCTGGGATAACATCTGCTGGCAGCTACCGCGCAGTGGATTAGTATCCCGTCCAGGGAAAGTTGAGACTGTCGTAGATCAGCTTAACATTACAAAAACAGGAGATACGCGCCGATTTTGTCTACTTTATGGTTAACCTTTCATTTACCTTCTAAATTTACTTTCTAAATTTAGCCTTTGCTATCCTGCGTAGCGGCCCAGTTGTGGAATGGGGAACCTGTGGCGGGAAGGACGAGAGGGATTGGGAAGCGAGAGGGAGGGCCAGCTTTGATGCTATTAACCAGTACTAAAAATACCATAATATTCTTTGTTTGTCTACCCAAAATTTTGCATAAGCATTGTTTCCAGTTTCTCTTGGGATCAATGTAAGTCCCAAGAGAAAATAAAAACAATGCTTATGCAAAATTTGGGTAGACAAACAAAGAGTATTATGGTGTTTTTCGTATTGGCTAATTGTTTAAGCGTTTCCCGCCCCTAATCTTATGAATTACGTCATTGGTCAAAGTAAACCAATGAAAAAGCATTTCGGCGTCTGTCACAAATGTAAACAAACTGTGGAGAAGAAAAAAGTCTTAAAGCAGTTCTCTGAACTCGCCCTTGTAGCTCCATTGCTTGTTGCTGAAAAGCTATTCGGTGCTGATGAGTCCTAACAAGGACTAAACAGCTGTACACGGTTGCTCCGGTTACTTGCTTTGTTGTTACTCGGGTGAAGCTGGTTGTGCGCATGCGTGCAGGTTCTGGCCAAACCTTGGAGTAGAGTTTTGGTGGTATTTATTGTTTTAAGAAAAAAGTCTCCGTTTTAAACATTGAAGCGCCAGAAAATACAAAATCGAAATGAGTGAAAAACAGAAAATCAGTAATCCAAATAAGAATTGTCTTTTCTGCAAAAGAAACTTGTATGAAAATCAACAGTATAGCTGCAAATCCTACTACTCAGTTTTATCCGTGTACTACCAACCAACCAACCACCGCAAAATTGTCTATTCTCGAAGGAAACAGCAATTTGAATCTAAAGATATTTATTTTAAAATAATTCTACAGTGGTTGTGCGAAAGTGTTGGGTAAAGGTGTCATTTAGTAAAACGAAGATGGCATCCAAGCTAGAATTTTAGTGAATTTTAGTTAGTTCCTCAGACACTTTTATTTGAACAACCACAACAAGCACAAACGAAAACTTTACATCGATGAATGTAGAATTTATTACTCCAGATTCAATTCTGTTTTTGAAGTTATAGGATGTAAGAAAATACATATACATAGAAAAAGTTACAAGCTGGTAATTGGTACGCGACGGCTTAGCAACACAAAATACAAAAACAAAAATGATACACACTTAATGACAACTCCCCAAAAGGGCTTTTCAGTGTCATATTAAAAACCTCCCCTTCCCCAATTAAGAATCCCAACTGGTAGAAGGCAAACCAGTTGGCTATTTACAAAGCGTGGTAAATTTGTCCCTGGGATCACCGAGGACAAATTCATTCAGTGGTTTGAGTCGGTGAACCGAACCCGGGTCTCCCGCATTCAAAGCCCAACTCTGAGCTTTGCGCCAGGCTGCCTCCCCCAAAATGACAATTTCAGCGAGAAGAAAAGCCTTACTCGGACTGTTATATTTAAACAACTCAATAACATGTAGAGTTCAAACTAGAATCCTTTGACGCAATCATCTATATCTCGGACTCAATGCAATATTTTAATGCGTTTAAAATGAATCAAAGACAAATATTAAAGCAACCGTTCATTTGCGACTACGTTTACCTCTTAAAAGCTAGAACTCGAGCTAATTTTGCAAGTACTCCGGCCGACCCATTTCAATTACAAAAGCTCCAGAGAGGTAAAACTTGCATTTTCCAAAACGAAATTTATCCTTTTTTCTTCACTAGGAAATAGGTTGAAGAAATTTCAGAAAACTGAGTACAAACAAGTAAGAAAAACCGTCTTGCGTGCAAATTTCCAGACGCTATATTCAACCCAGTGTGGCATTTCATTTCGAAACGTCGTGTCAAACACCTCTCAGCCTTTCTCAGCCAATGATATTTTTCCGGCCTCTCAGAGCCCGAATAAAAACGCTGAAACAATAGGATCGTTGCAGGCGCTCCTTTATCTCATATCTCCCCTCTCCCCCCTCTTTCGCTCCAAGTCCCAAGAATAATGCGCCGTTAGGCAGGCGAAGCCTTAACATGTACCTATACAATTACCTTTTAATGTTACCTTCAGAATTTACCCTTTACATTTACCTTCTAAATTTAGCTTCTACATTTACCCTTTGCATTTACATTTTATATTTACCCTAAACCTTTACATTAATCGTTTACATTTACCTTCTAAATTATACCCTTCCGTTGCTCTAACATCGGCAAGTGCTTAGAACTTCGCGTCATCTCGCATAAAGACGTTAAATTGTAAGTCCAGTCTCCCGAATCTCTTTCGGGGGACTTAAAAGAACCCACGCACATTTATCGTAAAAAGTAGGGTGGTGATCCCGATGTTGTGTGCTCTGTCTCTTCTAAATCTACTGAGTTCACTGTTAAAAATATTTGTATATTTCAATAATTCTCTACATTCACCTTTTAAATTAGCCTATTACATTTACTCTCTACATTCCAACTTTTTAAATTTACTTATTGCATTTACTCTTTACATTCACCTTTTAAATTAGAATATCGTATTTACTCTCTAAATTTACTTCTTAAATTAGCCTTTTACATTCACACTTTACATTTCCTTTATCATTAAAGGTATATTCACCGAAAAGAAAAAAGACCTAAAGAGAAACCACGAGAACGCAAATTCTTCTGCAGTCTTTGTGGCAAAGCTTTCATGTGCGCCAGCAGTCTCAACATGCATTGTCGAACGCACACGGGAAGTAAACCGTTTGCGTGCTCAAAGTGTGATCAGAGCTTTGCACAGGCAGGCAACCTCAAAAAACACGCAAACCGATGCCACGGCGAAAATCAAAAAGACAGACCTCAGAAAAGAAAACTTGCAAAGAAGGCCAACTCTGTGGAAAAGGACAGAGAAAAAGATGATGAAAGAGATGAGTTCAGTGGCAGTGAAAGAGATAACTCGAGTTCGGAATCTGAAAACGACAGAGAAAATGAAAACGACAAAGCGAGTGAAAGTCAGTCCAGAGTTCCAGTTAGTGAATTGACCCACGCGACACCTGAGTGTTTCTCGCCTGCCTCTTCTCTACCTTCAGACAATAGCTTTTTAATGAGTACATTTCCACGAACTCCTTTGAACACTGCGACTCCTGGTTTTAGTCGACTGAACTCATTGCTGAATACATCTACTAGATTTGGGTTCCCGGTCATGAGTCAGTCAAGGATAAATACTAGTTCAGTCACTTCAAACGCTAATGGGAGGTCAGCACTTGGAAGCAGTGAAAATTCGCGCTCAGACCAGCGGCAGCCGCATGCTATTTCACCACAACAGTCGTTTATGACGAGTGTTGAAGGATTACTAGCGGAAACACCCGGAGGCATTTTGTCCCATGCCGCAGAAAACGTTTCCAGAACACGTCCAGTCAATCTTCCTCATATGCATATGATGTTGAGCTCCCGTGCTGCTGTATCTGGGCACGAGACACACGGATCAAGCTCGGAAATGAACACATTCCCGTTCTCACCGAACTTGTTCAATCAATCATAACTTTTTAGCCGGCGTGCAGTGTTTGTGTTCCTTCTCGCTTTTTGGTAAACTATGCAAAACGAGCGATTTTTTTAAGAGACCGGTAACGAGTTTGCACGCCATTTTGAGCATTTAGCGTTGCGAGATATGTTGTAAAACTGTTTTTCCTTCGAAATGAGCGCAAATTCACAGAATTATACAACAAGAGCTTTACTTTAGGCTGATAGAACAAAATGGCGGGAAAGCGTTGGCTGACTGACCTCGATTTCGTGCAAGCTCGTCACCAGTCTCTTTAAGAAAAGTTCGTTTTGCAGAGCATGTATAATGAGAATAATAAGAATAATTTGATGAAAACAAAGAGGCTCAGATTGGCCGGAAGTTAGGATAGTAATACTAAAAGTTCATTATACTATCACAGGGGTGGATACAGGGGGGTGAATTGGTTGGATTTTCACACACCCCTTTTCAATTTTCTGGTACATTCTTTGTATTTCCACCTTTCTCCAAAGTTTCAGGTAAATTCTTTGTATTATTCACCCCCCTTCCAGAGTTTTCAACCCCCTTCTAGAATTTCTGGATCCGCCACTGTATCAGTACTGTTTTTAAATGTCATGTATTTTTGTTTCAATATTTCAAACCGCTCACAGAAATAAGAACAAAGTCTCACGGTGCTTTACATATTTTATAAAATGCGAGGCGCATCGTTTTGCCAAGCCTTGGTTCTTTCTAGTTTTTTTTTTTCTTCAATTTGAGCTGCTCGGCATAAGAACAGAATTAAGAGCAGTTTAATGCTGAAATCACTCAAAATTTAAGAGCAATGAGCCATAGCAAAGTTTACTGGTTCTTGTCAAGCTGTATGCGTTCAACCAGCTCAACAAGAAGAACCAGAAATTGTTTATCTTTCGTATCAGACTTGAAAACATTTAAAACGTTTCTACTTTTAGTATTGCTTTTGAGTGAGTTCTCCATTCCATTCTTCTGGAGAAACATATCGCTCTATATTACAAAGATATGAGTGTTACACTGTAAAGTACACCACTCATAGATTTCATATGAAACTACATCCTTTGTTTTTCCTGTCTTTTTCGTTTAGCTTAAATTTTGTTTTCGAAGCACTCGTATCTATGTAATGAATAGAAAATTTCACCTTGTATCGGGCGTATAAAGTATATATTCTCTTGGAAAAACTCGAAGATAAACTTCATATGTTCGCGCCACCGTGTAATATCCTCTATATACTTTTTAATTTAATATACATACAACATATGAATTGGGTGAGTTGTGGGTTCGATTCCCGGTCGGGGCGTCTGATTTTTCCAGTATTTCTTGTGTTATTAATTCCTCTTAAGAGTTTCTCTCTCTGAAGATGAACCATGTTTTAGTTTGTTTCATTACTTTTTTTGCATACATTTTAACTTTTAATCTGTTTTAACAGGAAGATAAAAAGACAATAGCATAAACTATTTTCTATTGTGTAGCAGTTGAAAAAGCTGTCCGTTTTGGCTTTTAAGTAAGCGTTTTTAGGAAAACAAACGATTTAAAATGCTATATTTTGTTTGCTAAATTAGAATTATATAGAAATACAGTAAATAAAGCTCAAGTTTTAAGTAAAGAACATAATGTATCGCACTTGTCTTAACTGGGTTACCTGTAATAAGTCCAGTTCAAAATCGTTATTTTTTATGTCAACCCGACAAAATGTACCTCCAATAGTTCCTTGCGCCGTCAGCTAGGTTCACAAGGTTCAATTCTCGGTTGGTTATGTTGTGAGGAGTACCTAGTCCAGTGAACGCTCTTCGAGAGCGTCTTGTTGATAAATATCTTGAACCAAACCAAAAGAGTTTACTCACAGGCAATCCAAGCTCAGTGTGTGTGGTAAAATTAGTAACGACACTTTCAAAATCTTAAAGACTTAACTAAAAATGAAATACACTCAGTGGTTTTAAACGTTTGAAAAACACGCATTTTAAACTTAGCGTTTCGTATGCTTGTTAAAATACATTTTCAAAAGTAACACCGTTACAATTTTTGAAAAGCTATATATTCTGTACAAATGGGGATCTGGAAACTGTCTAAAAATGACACATTTGAAAATCTATAATTATCCAATAAAAGCCTTTCACTACTAACTCGGACATTGGCTGGAATTCTTGAATTAATAAAGTATTTGACTTTACAATGAAACTCAGTTTTTCTGAACGCCAAAATGTCAAAATGGTCCAATTTTATGTTATGACCGAAGACCCTTGAAATGTTCCGTTTTGCAGACGTGGATCCTTCGTTTGGTTTTCCCAATGTAAAAATCATTACAATTCCAGCAACTAGATCGGTGGAGGCGGTCTCTGGAAAGAAAGATTTGATACGTCGGGTGTTTTGGAAAATAACTTTACAATGAACAAAGGGTACATAAACGATTTACACAAGATTTTTTAAGAATATAATAGCTGTTGAGACCAGTATAGGGTATCAGAAAAAGGGACATCGTTTATTAGGGAGTGTTGAATCTATATAAGTTTTTGAGTTTCTTTGAGCGTCTTTTGAATGGTCCGTTAGGGAAGGTGATGTTTCAAAATTGTCCATTTCCTTCCTTGGTCATCCTTACGGTTTGAATTTTACTGAAGTACTCCAGATGAGGGATCCGAGAGTGTCAAGTAAGGTCGATGGAACGAAAAACGTTTTAAAATTTAGCTCATTTCGAATAGCAATGGAACCGTCATATCTACGGTGGCTAAAGAAAGTTTTCTGCTTTTTGCTTATTGAAAAAGTTGGGTCTCGAAAGTCGACTGAAAGGTATTTGAAGGGATTTCGTTCTGCCGCTTTGAAAGTTAACCGTTTTAAGTCTCTACCTTTTTAAATACCTACAATGTCGTTTGCTAATTTTTACCACACACAATGAAATTAAGAATTTGACATTTCATCCTTATTGATTAGAAACGGTATTCTTGAAGTGCATTCTGGGAAGTATTCAGATAATGACGACTGTGCAATAATTAATAATTAAGCTCATATAGATTCCCGTGTATTTGTTGTAAATCAACACTAATAACATAGATTAATGTAATGTGGTTCAACACACCGAACGCATTTCATTACATTAATCTACCCATAAGACCATAAACTAGTACCTATAATTTTCGGTGTTCAACTTACCAATAGAGAAAAATAACGCTCTGGTAGTCACTACAGTAACCATTTACATAACATTGTCCGGCTGCGTTAGCAGCGTGGTTGGTCCTTGTGGAGTAGTGGTTAACACGTCGGACTAGTAAACCGAAGATGTGGTGTTCGATTCCCCGCCAAGGGCTATATATGTTATTTTTCTCTTATTTCTTTTCAATAACATAAAGTTTGGGCTACCCGTGATTTCTTATCACTTCATACAAGCGAGGCTGAAACGGCAAAGAAAAAAATTATTTACCAAATGTCCCGGATGTGCGGGCGCGTCAGAATTTTCCCGCGCTTGTCGTCGCTTGCATTGCAAAACATGGCAAACAGAGAAGAATAGGCCATTTCGGAGTTCTCTTGTGCCTATGTTTCAAAGCGAGTCTAAGTGCGAAGCCATTCATTCTTATGAGAATGACTTTGATTTGCATGAAAATGAAACTGAATACAGAACTCATTTCCATATGAAAGGTTTCGCACTTAGACTCGTTTTTAAACGGAGGCATTTATAAGAGAACTTGGAAATGGTCTAAAATTGTGGAGTCATCAAGTGACAGCAGCCAAAGTCCATAGAAAAAAACTCTCAAACTTGAAGTTATTTCTTCTTAGGAAATTGAAGTTTAAATTTTGCTTAAATTTGACACTTTGTGCAAGAATTCAATAAACACATTTTCTCCTTTAGTTTGTCCTAGTTTATAACCATAAAATAAAAAGAACATTACACAGTTGCTTGAAAATATGAAATTTATTTTCTCGTGATGAAAACAATATTTTACTCGCTTACAGAGCTCGCTCGTAAAATATTGTTAATTGTCATCACTCGAAAATAAATTTCATATCTTCGTGCCGCTGTGTAATAACCTCTATATATCATGTTAAGAACATGCTGAGGCTGAGAAAAGGTGAAGAATATTTAAGTAAAAATACCATACAAACTGCGGTTATTAACGTAACGAGAAAACGCATGTTGTAAAAACTTTCATTTTTAAACTTGACATTTCGTAAGCTTCAACATACATCTTCAGAAGTAACGGTTACCTAAAGCAGGCCGCACACTAGGCGAAAACAGCGCGGCGCTATAACCGCCGCGAAGAATTCGCCTGGTGTGCGGAGTGAATTTTCAAGCGCAATTGCAGCTGCGGCAACAGCGCTCAATATTAAACATGTTTGATATTTTTTTCGCCGCGCACTTTTCGCGCAAAGTTTTCGCCTAGTGTGCGGACACTAAACGAACTTAGCGCTGGCGTTAATTACCTTTTGTCGTTACTACGCATGCGTAATTCGATAATGACTCACAAATGGCGTCGTCTGTGGAGGTTTTAAGCTAACTTTTGGCGGTAACAGCGCCCAGTGTGCGGGGAACAACACATGAGCTGAATTCGCTTAAATTATTCACGGCGAAAGTAGCGCCGCGCTGTTTTCGCCTAATGTGCGGCTTGCTTAAACTACAATTCAATGCTCTGCGCATGCCATTTGGGATTAGAAAGAAATTGCATACATGAAGAAATTCTTAAGGCGCTGGCACACGATCCAACATTTCGTGCAACATTGCGTGCAATAAATCTGTTTCAGCGTGGCGCTCTATTCGTGTAACATTGCACGCAAAACGTTTTCCTTTCAAAGTAATTCTATGTTGGATGCTATTTTGATTGTTGTAATATTAAGCATACGAAAGCACGCCACGCTATCACGAGAAATGTTGCGATATTTTGTTGCACCGTGTGTCCACTTCCAAAACATTTGTTGTGCACAATGTTGCATGAAATGTTCCACCGTGCATGTGTCCGTGCCTTTATTCTTCTGCAATTTCAACTTCAGTAAAAATAAGAAACAAAATGCAGTGTAAAAACTTTCATTTATGAACATATACACTCTTATAAAACTAGAAATTCAAACTGCTTTTATATATTCCCATGCCGAACAAACATTCATCATTTTCAATACGTTTTCAAGGTCCAAAACTATAATTCTCTCAGTCGAGAAATTCAGCATTGTAAGAATGTTGGATTGTTTAGTTAAATGTTTAAAAAGTTCTATTTGAAAGGTATGCTAACTACGAGTCATAAATTGTATCGTATTGCAGAGGAGTAGGAAGCAAATTCAAAGTGGGAAAGGGGGGGGGGGTTAACTCCAGTTTTGGGAAACTTAAGAGTCAAATGTTTTAACACCCGTTTTTACCTTGATGTCATGTTTTGCACATTAATTATGTTACTCTATAGTTGAAATACATTTTAGTTGGGTGTTTGGTATTGAAAAACGTTAAAGGCATATAATTCTTCAATTTTTATATTTGACGGGAGATCTACCTGATTCCCTTTGCTCTCCATAGTATACACTGCTGCTGACACTTGGCCTCACAATAACACGTTACAGTTGTGATGAAATTGCTTTACAACACCAATTGTAACGAGTTTGGTTTTCTTATGATTATGAATAACTGTGGGCTACACATTTCTCACTCTTTCATTTTAGAGTAACATGTTTAATTAGAATTTGTGATGTACGCCTATCTAACGAGAAGCTAGAGAAGGCTTATCTTGTGCTCTACCAACTTCCCAAGTGCATCCATAACACGATAGACGCACGCTACGCATGAATTATTTCTTACATAGGGCGGACGTGGTTGGCGCAGTTGGTAAGATCTCGTGCTTTCCAACCACAACGTCCTCAGTTCGATCCCGGAAATTTGCCGTGATTTGAATATTTGTGTGGCCTTTATTCCGCCTAAGCCAACTCAGCTTTCCATCTTTCCAGGGTAGGTCAATGAGTACCAGCGTCTGCTGGGAGCTAACCTGCGATGGATTAGTGTCCCGTCCAGGGGGAGTCAAAGACTCTCATCCACTTAATACAACAGAAACCGGAGATAAGTGCCGGCCCCATGGGCCACTAGGCATAAAGACATAACGAAAACTATCAAGGCTATTTATTTTGTTTTTTTCTGTATGTTTGGAAACATCCTCTCTGGGGTCTCTCGACTCAATACCAGAATATGTATACGTCTTTTGTTGTAAGAACAACTTTATAAGAACAAGAGTCAAGTTAATCAAAATTTAAGAACAATCGCGGACGAAGAGTCCAAATATTTATGAAAATGTTCAACGTAGAAAATTCACTAAAACAAGTAAATTAGCGTACCAACACAATACAACACACAAAAAGTCTCACTGTGTTTCACTCGATTTAGTACAAAATGCGAGGCGCATCGTGTTGCAATGCCGTGACTGGTTTCTATGTCATTTTCTTCAATTTGAGCAGCAAATAAGTACAGAATTTGAGGCTGAAATCATCAAAACATTAAGAGCAACAAGTTCTTATAACAAAGCATGTGAGAAAGCGGTAGCCATACAGACCCACGTGGCCTATAAAATGAATGCTTGTACAGGTTATTTAATCGTTTAGAACTCATGCAGAGGAACTTTTACAACCTTTTCCTCTTTATGAGTAGTAGGGTGGAGTAAATTGAGGCACACTTTCAATTTCGCACGTTAATTTGCAATAAAAGATCATTAATGATAGCGTACACGCAAACGTGTTTGCGTGTCAGTTGTGTTTATTGAGCTTTTGCTGGATAATAGGGGGAGATAAAGGATGGTGGATACCGGCGTTAGCGAAGCGGTCGCCGGTAGACGCCATTCTCTCTCTTTCCTATCCCTTTATTG
>JAOBRB020229931.1:0-11855 GCA_027575285.2 Zoanthus pulchellus
TCTCGTGTTCTCCCAACATCCCGCGTGGTTTATTATGCCGGTAAACCCATAGAAAGTATCGTTTATTGCTTAAATGTATAACAGCATTGAGTGGAGTCCAATTGAAGCCCCCGCTACAAGAGCAAAGTTTATATGACAAATTTATTTGATAGTTTTTGTTTGCTGGGGCCAGTAAGCCCTTTCAGTCTTACATAAGCAGTTTTTCTGTGATAAGTTTTATTTATATATTTGCTATTGTACGGATAGTACTTCGCGTACAGGACACAGAATTATACAGTCAAGATTTTTGATTGGTCAAAATATGATTAGTGTACCTTTTATCTTTCTTTTATTTTACATTTAGGAACCTAGTAAGGTTCCAAGGAGTAGAGATAATAGGACTCGAGGTCCCTTACAGGGAACTTATTCCTGGTCCTACTGTTTAACGACCTTATCCGAGAAGACGCGAAAGCCTAACCATTTGCAGATGTTAGAGCAAATAATCAGTTTCTCTTCAATTATTTTAAGGGCCTGAATGTTGGTCCGGCCGGGAATCGAACCCGAGCCTCCTGCACGATAGACTGGCATCTTACCAACTAGGCTAACCATGCGACTGTTAATTTGAACAAGTTCAAATTGCATGATAGTCTATGAGAGTGGATAGTGGCTTAGTTCAAAAGATAGCTAGCTATAAGTCCTTAACGAGCAATGTAACCCCTGCAGCCAGCGCTTGAGTCCGGTTTCTATATTTTTAAGAGGTTAAGAGTCTTTGAATCCTCTTGAAACGGGACACTAATCCATCGCAGGTTAGTTCCCAGCAGACACTGGTACTCATTTACCTACCCCGGGAGGATGGAAAGCTCACAGTTGTTTTGTATACAGTAGGATAGTTGAATAAATGTTCAAATCCTGAGTGGTGACCACTCCGGCCGGGAATCGAACCCGAGATAACACGCACAGCAGACTGGCGCCTTACCAGTAGAAGCTAAGCGTACTCCCTGTCTGCATGGTCAATTGAAAACAAAAGATTTTATAGAGACTTGCATGGATATACGGTTGACATGTGATATCTCGTCTACACGGACGATTTTCTGTATGTGACAATTTTTATTTGCAACATAAAAGGTAACACGACAGTTTTTCAACAAACATATTTTTCATACAAAATTTTGTTGATAAGGCTCGTCAATACGAGAGAATGAAAGTTGTTGCATAAAAATTGCTTGTGTAAACAGGGCTTTGCAGTTTCTAATCGTACGACCGATTAACAAAATCAGAAGTCTTGCTACCAGTTAATTATAACCATTACAAATTTCAAGAAATAGAAACGTGCAATTTTAAAAATAGCTTTTAATTGCAATTTTTCACACCATAAAAATACATTTTGAAAAATACTATGAAAATTGCTGTACTTTAAACAGCCTTTGGGAAAGGGCGGCCTTGCTTTGAACTTGCATGTAACTGAAGTGTAAGTTGTGAAGTTGCTGTAGTGATTGCAACTTACGTGGTGATTGGTGGATTTATCTGAAAGTACTTAAAATTATTGGCTTTAAAAACAGTTATGTTGCAGGTGCCCCATTACAGCGAACTGTAAAATACTTAAAAAATATAAAATATTTTCCGTGTTTACATAACCTGATGTAAACACGCGGGAGGTGGGGAGAACAAGAGATTAGCGTAGGAAACCACGACGCGAAGCGTCAAATAAAAAAAAAGATTTGGCTAATATCTTGTCTTAATCCATTCCTGTGCATGATCTGTGGTGAAGATATTTTAGTATGCTTCAATAGCAATAAAAGTGAGAAGAAAAGACGGTAAACTTCATCAGCTAAAAGGGAATGAAAACCGTGTTTACATACATTCTTATGTAAAATGGAGTTTGAACCAATTAGTGGATGAGCGCGTTTAATATCCAGATTAATTTCTAAATCATTTATGCACCACTCACATTGGAAGAAGCAGTAATGATTGTGTTTATAGACCGACATTGCCCCTTTCATTAATATGAAAATACATCTCTATCAATGTTTCCAGTCTCAGGGACATTAGTTTTGAGGATTCAATACGACAAAAAGCGTTACAAATAGTTTATTAACAGTCTTTAGTTTCGACGCAAAGAAGTAAATTAATTGTTGTCTGTTGACTGTGACTGCTATCAAAGCTAATTTGTAGCTTTTTATCGAAATACCTAGTCTTGACTTGACACCATTGTTTATCTTCGGTTTCTATGGACATAAGTGTATTTAGAAGTCTTTGACTCCCCCATCCCTGTACGCCAAAACATGATCGCTAAAAGTAGCTGCTACAATATCACGTAAAGATATGGAAAGCTAATTCAGTTTTTTCAAAAAACATTATTACCTAATAAATTTTATAACGTTAATTATGCCCATTTGACAAATTCTCGTACATTTTTTGAACCGGAACGGAATTGAAATATTTTGCCATCTATGTGGTCAATTTCGTTGCCTTGTACAATAACTTCAAAACAAAAATTAATTAATAAAAAAAAAAACCCGACCATTTTTAAACTTTGTGCTTTTCTTTTAAATTTAGTCTCAGGCGAGGAAGGTTCCCCGAGGCCTCCCGACTATCCTTCGCTTCAGAACATTTTGACCAAACAACACAAAGCCCGCACGGAGTTGGTCGAAGGAGGTAAGGGGCTCAAACAGTATTTGGAAATATGGACCAGCTTTTACAATAACGAAGGTCCCACAAACGCCTAAATCTTGGCAGAGACGAAGAAAGGGGCTAAACCAAATCCGGGAAGGGAGGGTGGATGACCAAAGCTGCGGGGCCTTGTAGCTAGAAGACAAAATTATCAACTGCGCTAGCCAGACCGCCATAACCCCTAACCATTTTTGCAGCTCAATTGAAGGTTCCATATTAACTTTTCATTGTAAGCCTGATAAAAGAGATACTAGTAATCAAAGAACTTGAGCCGTCCTTAAATGAATATATTACATAGCAGCGAAAAGTTGTGTCTTTATTAATTTTCTATTTTATCATCATTATTGATGAATGTAGTAGGATACGAAAGGTTAAGTAAAAATATTTTCAAACTATGTGTATCTTTAATGTTCGTCACGGCTGTTTGTGTGCTGTTTCTTATAAGACTTAATAAGATATTTTAATTCTGATAAACTACTTCATAAAGTCTTAATTCATAATAAATAATATATAGAATAGAATTGTTACTGTGTAACTTGAATTTTAATCCTTGAAAATGAAATCAGGATGACTTTGAAACGTCTGCGCGTAGTGTCAATCTTCTCTTAAATCTTTTTGAAAAGGTCTTTAAAATTTTAAAACTTTGGGTTTATAAGAATTTTCCCCTTCACCTAATTTATTATGTAACCCTTGATGCAAAATTTAACGATCGTATAGCATCAAATTAAAAAAACACTTGTTGCTCTACTTTTTATCAATTAGTATATCAAAATCCAGTAAAATATAGAACTAAATTCTGTATAAATACAAGTAATCGATTCAATTACTTTACCATATAAACCCGCCAAACAATTTACTGACGCTATAGTCTGATCAACAGATATTGTCGAGGGAGATATTATACTGGACAAAAATTTGGCTGCTTACTACCGGGGAGAGTCAAGAAATGCTATGGTGAAAGTTAACCTGTGGCCTGGAGGGGTAGTTCCATATATTTTGGATCGCAGTGTTGGTAAGGTTCAGCAAAGCTAGAAAATAAAGTAATTACTTAGCTTTTAAACTTAGCTTTTAGAATCTATTCATTCCTCATTCATTAGACGCGGAGATCCGCGACAGTGTCTTCTTTGGGTGCTCTTTCCAACATTTTATTTGCAAATGATTTTTTCAATTTAGTTTTCGCGCCTTTTTTACCCTGCGTGCGTCCGTCGTGGTTGCCGGCGCACAGCTCAAGATAAAAATGGCGCCAAAACTCCATTCTCGATCCAGTCTGATGTCTGAAAATTGATCTGCTTCGTGCAGAAATATTCCAGTGCCTAAGCTCTTTATTCATTCTTGCCGCCGTCGTTGAAGTCACCATCATGATTGTGTAAGACTCGTAATATTCATCCCAGTATGAAAATCACTTTTAATCATATTTAGTTACCTATTTTGGTACAATAAAATTTACTTTACAACAAAATTTCTAGATTACAAGTTTTAGATTTTCCAAGTATAAACTTCAATTTTCCCAGTGCGAAATTTGTGCTATTGAAATACATAACCGACAACCCAATTAGCCAGCAAAAGTGGCGCGAAGTGAGGGGTCTTTAACTTCCATATTTGGATAAAGCACTACGGACCTCTAAAGTAACCCACGACGACAACGGTCATTAAAGGCAACGAGAAAATTAAACTTAATTATTAGATCAAAAGTTGCACGTTAGTAACGAGCTGACCATACTACTGCAGCTATAATATTATGCCACGGAATGCAGGTTTATGAGTTTCATGTTTATGCATTAGGAACGGCACAATTAAACATTTTGCAATCTTTGTTTGCTTTCAATCTAGAACCATCTACTTTTTTTTGCTCGCAAGTTGCTTGCGAACAGTAGAAAGAGAATTTAATCAATTAAAGCTACAAATGAAAAAAAATTGTTGTCACAACTGCAATGGTCATTGCATCATCTCGTTTCTTTATTTTGGTCTAATATTCACACTTATCTCCTGTTAGAAGTTTTAACTCTATTTACCAAGCCAGTAAAATGGGAAACCTGAATCGATTTTGTTGGAAAAGACGTTCACACAATAACAAATATTCAAACCTCAACGCAGCTTAAGATTGATTAAAGGACTGTAATGGTTATTGTGTTGCAGCGCTAACCAGGCCACTCTATCTTAAGATAAGAAAAGAAATAATCTATTTTTCGTGAAATTAGAATGCATTTGGTAATTCTCAACAGATGACCATCTGAAACAACAGATTCAACTCGGAATAGCTGAGTACCACAAATACACGTGTTTGAGGATCGTACCAAGAACCAATCAGAAGGATTACATCAGAATTAAACGCCCAGCAGAAGGGTTAGTTCCGGTTACATAAACATGAACATGCCAAAATACATTGGCGACTTTAGTTAAATCTTATAAGTAGCTATAGCTGTTGTGCTGTAGAATAATTACCCCTGGAAGGGCTAGCTGATCATGATGCTCATAGCAATAGCCATCTAGGGGGACAAGGAAGGCAGCTGCCTCAAAAATAGTTTTTTAATAGCATTTTAAATTAAAGAAAAACGGTATTTTTTTGCTAGAATATTAGTGTTGTTTAAGATTTCAGAGGACTTGCCCCCCCCCTGTCCCTCCCTCAATGAATAAGTACTAGCTACGGCCATAATGCCACGGTTAGATCTTATAGACAGCTGCTTAAGCCTACTTCAACCTTATATATGAAAGGAGTAGCTTTTTTTCATCCCAGAGGTCAGTCGGGGGTGCGATAACTGACATAGGGAAAAAACAGAGGGGACCTAAAGACACCGCGCAAACGCGGCCCCACTCCACCACCAAGGGGTTGCACCTGGCCTCTCCTGGGAAAAAGAAGTGACATCGCCAGAGGGCACATTGAGGGAGAAGGTGTTGGCCGAATATGAAGGATATGTGTGCATTTTGTTTTAGTGCACAATACTTTTTAGAAGAAACAGAGAGTAGTATTCTAACACGGAATTGTAGTACTCCGAAAGTACAAGACACGGAGTAACAGTACTCTACAAGGAGTATCTAACAAACTGGTTCAGGTTCCACCATGCAGAACATAAGTAACGCTGAAAGCGTAATGATTGTGGGATGTAGCTTGTGGCTTTTGAACTCATAATAATGGCTTCAAGTTAGCTAATATAAAGCAAGTGCAATCTTAGAATGTGATTTAAACCCTTTTTGAACACTCATTTGTTTACATCAAAGGTGTAACTCTATGGTTGGAGCTATCGGTGGGGAGCAAATTCTAAACCTGGGGTCCGGGTGTCAGTATGTTGGTCTTGTTCTCCACGAGTTTGGTCACGCAATCGGTTATTACCACGAACACAATAGGCCAGACCGTGACGACACGCTCGATATTCTATGGGACAACGTCGTATCAGGTAATGTTAATGGTTTAAAATGCTAACCAAAAATAGGTGTTACGAGCAACTATTTTTATTATTATATCATAACGATACACATTAAAAAACTCGTTTTGATCTCTATAGGAGGCCCTTTTGAGAGTATTTTAGTCAATGTTACTGTTTGAAAATACTTATAGGGTTTAAAGATGCTTTCCAAAAGTACGACCTCACCCAGGCGGACACCCAAGGCTATCCTCACGATCTGACTTCAATCATGCATTACTCTAATCGTGCTTTTGGTGCTACCGGCTTTTGTAAAACAACAATTTTGATAAAAAAGAACCGCGATTATGAGATCGTTCCAGTTTGGAAGCGACCATTTTTTAGCCCCCAGGACATTCATAAGATCAACAAACTGTACGGTTGTACAACTACAAACCTACCCCCCGTTGGTAAGTCATTTTCTTTTGGTTTATCTTCTTTTTTTTTTACTCTGAGTAGCGTGGTAGCGGAGAGAAAAATTCGGAAACTTGAGTGCCATCAAAATTCTCATGATCTGAGCTTCTTACGCCGACCTTACATCGTTTTATTTTTTCCTAACTAATTATTCCCAAAACAATTGATTTTTTACCCCTCGGTAATAAACAAAAATTGAATGAAATGATGAAACACATGAACTAATATAAATTACCTTAATATTCTGTTCCCAGTTCTTCCCGGCACTAACAGCCCAGATCCAAGCAGTGAGTATCACGTTATTTAGACTCTCAATAATTATAAGTAGCGTTTCACTTTGGTACTAGATAGTGTTCGGATTAAAATGTATATATATATTGTAAGTTTTTTGTACGTACATGTCCTTATTCTTGTATTAAAAGGTAATCGATAAGGATTTAATTATCTATGTTGTATTTTTAAAGTTTTAATAAATCACTTCCAGTTTCACCTTGACCGAGCGAAGAGCGTCTAGTAACTATCATATTATTGTCCATGAAGTCAAAGGCAGAACTGTGAGAGTTCCATTCTGTTCATATCTTTTTTGTGCGATTTGATTGTAACATATTTTACGAAGTGTACTGAAGCTACTTAAACTGAACAGATATTTAGAAACAGAATCGGAATCTAACAACTAAAATCTGCATTTGAAGCCATGGACCACAAGAAAATCAACTATGTCGGAAACCTCGTTCCAGAGACAGGACACTGGGAACGAGGTTGTTACGTCATAAGGAAATGAGCCTTGATACGAGGTTGCAAAGTGACATGGTACGTTAGTACTACTATTCTTCTTTTGCTGGTTATATATATTAGTTGTACAACGTATAGATTAAGAAGAAAGGGAAAACATTTGAAATTAAGAATAAATACACTCGTACGAAAAATTGGTATGTGCCCCGAGCGGGAATCGAACCTACGTCTCCCTGTTTTCTAGTCAGGAGTGCTAACCACTACACCATCAGAGACCACCACGCTGGTAACGTAGCAGTTTAATTAGTTAAGTTGGATAGCTTGAGGATTCCCGGGCCCAATTTTTCTAGAGCGAAATGCAGATGCGCCAAACACCACGTTGCCAGCGTGGTGGCCCCTGATGGTGTAGTGGTTAGCACTCCTGACCACAGGGAGAATACAGGGAGACGTGGGTTCGATTCCCGCTCGGGGCACATACCAATTTTTCGTACGAGTGTATTTATTCTTTATTCCATTCCACTGAACAACATACACATGTTTATATTTGAAATTAAAACTAATTATTTCTGATTATCGATGAAGCTGTTTCACCTTTGATCCTACTTTAGAGTGTAAATGCGCTGACACTAACGATCAATGCCCGCAGTGGGCAAACAGCGGTGAATGCCATAAGAATCTTCCATGGATGTCCGGCAACTGTCCAAAGTCCTGCAAAACCTGTGGAGGTAAGTTTTGTTTTAGAGGGGATTAAGAGATGAAAGGAACGAAGAGGAAAGGGGGCGGAGATGAGGAAAAGTGAAAAATGTGAGAAAATGTGTGACTAATTCACAATGAAATTATCAGTGGGTGAGATTGAAACAGTGCGACTAGTTCACAAGAAAAGATATATCAAAGCGCTTACAAAGAATTTTAAAAATGACTTTTAAAAAAAACATCTTTGAATAATGATTTAAAAAAGAACGGGTACGGCTGTAAACTGGCAATGATTGGAAAAATTGGTATTGCTGTCTATATATAGAAGCTGGCTTGAACATCTTTAAAAGTTTAAATTTTTTGTTTGTGGCTTTATGAGCATTATTTGAAATTGTGGTTCAGTAATGCTTAGAGTCATATTGAGCTATATCGTAGTTAGCCCTAGAAGGCATGGGAGGGGGGTCAAATCCCTCGATATTTTTTAGATATTTTGCAGTTTTCGTTACTTATTCATGCGACTTCGAATAGCTGTTGGTTATTACTTGACACATTTTTTTACCTTTATTTGAACTTCCTACTCCCCTTGGTTGTCGAGAAAATGATGTAATATTACGTTCAAAGTTAATGCAAATTTCAAAAATTTACAAAAAAAGTACCATTTTCACCTTAACGTTATTTTTTTAACTCTTCTTACTTAAAACTTCAATTTTTCTTGTGATTTTGTTTATCCTTACTTAGGAGATATGCTTGTTTAGTTAATTTGATGTAACTACTGGTTATGAAAAAACAGGAAAAAAACATGTTTTTCGACGAGATGACGCCATTTATCTGGTTACGGTAACCATGGAAACCAATCATTGACTACGCAAATACCATTAATAAAAAGTACAAAGGTGTCTTAGTATGTCTACAAAATTTCACGTCAATTGCAGAGAAAGTCGAGGGGTGGGGGCCGGAGGGTCAGATGACCCCCCCCCCTCTTATGCCTTCGTGTAAATTTTTTTGGCCCATGCCTTCTTAGCATTGTCTAAGCTAAGTAGAGGCAAGGAAGGTTAATAAAAACTAAACATTCATACAAAGTTGACGTGTATTGTGCATCTGATAAACGGTATATTTTATTTGAGTTTTCAAAAGTAAGCCGTCCAAATTAAATGTAAGTCATTTTTTTTATTTTCTCTTTTCAGAACCCGCCTCAGGTGAGCTCTCTTAAAGCATCATTTAGCTGTTACAAACCTGTCCAGAAAAAACCGTAATACAAAAAATAAAATTCTTGTAGTCATTGTCATTAACATAGACTTTGTCATGGTTGATATCAATTTCTTTTTATCATTACGGCTATCACCAAGATTTACTTATCCTTAAAGATATTAATATTAATCAAGATCACGAATACGACTATTATCAATACGATTACGATCGTGATTACAATCAGTTAACCACGACTATAACTATCACTACCACTACAATTATCGTTTTCATTGCAACTGCCATTATCACTACAGCTAATTATGTTATATTTTTCATTATCAGCTTTTAATACCCCTTTTCCACTTTTTATAGTTATTTTCAATATCGTTTACTCATAGTTACTAGCCTTATTAATAAAATTATAGCCATATTAATCAAATTATAACTATCTGAGTTTTAATCTAATTAACTCCATTTAGCTAAACATTATAGACTTGTCGACTTTAACGTTTCTAGAAGTAAATTTGAAATTGCTTGAATTTGATCTTACTTTAGAAACTGCAAACGTATGAATATCTGACCAGAAAAGAAACATTTTGTGTTCAGATATTCAGAACACTTGTTTATATGCTTCAAAAGTTTCTTATTGTACTTCGAACCTTGAAAATACAGTTTCTACAGTATTTCAAATGGATTTAACCGAATAATCTGGGATTCTTCGTCAGAATCCAGTCTGAAACATTAGCTAATTATTGAAGGCTAAAGTGCTGCAAAAATCTTCACTTGTCATCGAAACAGTAAGACAGGTACATCAATCTTACTCCATATACAACAAACTTAATTTGATAAACATTACTCTATCAAAATAAACGTAGCTGTTTATTAAATCAATCTCAATGGCCAGATTGTAAAGACGAGTACCCAAAAGCTTGCGAACACTGGGCTAATGCAGGCGAATGTCAAAACAATCCCGGATGGATGAATATTTTCTGTGAAAAGAGTTGCAAACAATGTGACCCAGGAGGTAAGCGTGCATGATCTTTCAAAAATATTTTTTAAATATATTATTATATTAATAAAAATAAAACAATAATTACTTGATATATTTAAAATATGGTTCAATTATTGTATTAGTAAAAAGCAGGGAGCGAACCAGCGATGGACTAGTGACCAAGCCACGCACATTTATAGCAAAAAAGTTAATGGGGGAACAAAAGTTTTCGGGAATAGTCCCAAGGCATGACGTGAAAGACGGGGGGAATGGGGGGAGGAATTTCAGATTCATATTTTCACGACAGTATACTAATTATAAAGTTATGTGTAAAATTAGATTTATTGCTGAGATGGTATTACAGGTGAATAAAAGTGTTTCTAATATATGTTTTGATGATTATTCTCTACTGTAAACATTTTATTCGTTACTTTCATAACTAACCCTTTCAGTCCCAGTTGAATTATTAAGTTCTCAAAACTTGAACCCATACTTTTTATTGAATAAGTTAGAGAGAATGTCACTTTTAATCTTCAAAAGCTTCCTTTGTTTGATCAATTTTCATTTTCTCATTACCAAATCTATCATTTTGTATAAGTTATGTAAGGAGAAGTTAAGTGTTGATAACTGCCAGGGAGTGAAAAGGTTAAGCGGACTTTATAGAATTTTACAGCTGTCGAGGGGGGGGGGGTGTAAACACTCGGCGCACCCCCTACTGCGTGAGGCCTGCAGTCTGCGTAGGGTAAACGTTTCTTCTTTATCAAATACATTTTAAAATATTCTAGTCGACAGGGTATCTAATTTGGCATGGGTCAAGCAAGTTTCTAATTATCTGGGATAGGGTAAAGTTTCTGCTGTTGAGAGAGTAATGATAACATCTATATTCATGGATTAATAAACCAACCAGCACAGATTGACGTCAATCCTATAAAGACGCAAATGAAAATGGTACAGTTAGGCAGCTTGTAACGGGTTAGGGTATGATTTTGATTTTATGAATTTGTTATGATAACATCTATGCCATTAACAAACCAACCAGCACAGGTTGACGTCAGTACTATAAACACGCAAATGGCATAGATGTTATCATAACAAATTCATAAAATCAAAATCATACTCTAACCCGGGTTAAGGTATCAATTTTAAACATTCATAGATCTGGGAAATAAGGTCAGAGTTTTGAGCTAAGGGCGGTACATTTCCATCAACAGAGAACATCCCTCTTCCCCGTTTTCCTTTCTTTTATTTACACCAATTCATTTACTTTATCTAGCAACTCTACCACCATGGACGACACCTGCACCTGGTGAATGCGGTGATCACTTTCGCAAATGTTCCAAAGTGTGGTCTAAATTTGGGGAATGTGGATCAAACATGCAGTTTATGAATAAATATTGTGCCAAGTCTTGCAGGATTTGCGGAGGTGAGAGTTTTGCTCGAAGAGAAAATAAATATGTTTGTTGAAACTTCAAATTCGAAGAACTGAATTCTGTTATGACTTGGCTACCTGTGGTAAGCCCAACCATAAAATAGATTTGTTTTTTGTTGTTCAGATAAACATGTGTATCCCATAATTCCTTGCAGTGCCAGCTCTCCTCACAAGGTTCATCTCTTGCTCGATTGTGTTGTGAGGAGAGGGACCTGGAACATAAGTTAGCCCAATGAACGCTTATACTTCTAAAACGTTTTGTTCAATTTTTAGACAAACAAGACACTCTAGAAGCGTTCACTGGGCTACCTTTTGTTCCAGGTCCCTCTTCTCCTCACAACACATCACTCCAGTTTGTTCT
>JAOBRB020230028.1:0-11848 GCA_027575285.2 Zoanthus pulchellus
AATTCCCACATTTTGCAACAGATTTGAATAAGCCTACTATTAAAACTTTCACCTTCACTCCTCGTGTTTGGCTTTTTATCCATTTTTAGCAGGGAAACAATTAGTTAACTGCAAAAGAGTACCTGTGTTAGTGCAGACCATTTTTAAACTTGAAAGCTAAAGGATCGTCAAATGCAAAACATGATCGTGAAAAAGCTGAGAAATTTTCTCCGTAATTGCGCCGCATTTCCACCGCAATTGCACCGCAAAATTTTGCATTTTAATAAAACATACGGTAAATTTTCGCTTATTATAAAACAAAAGGTACGCCGTATTTTCGCCGAAAATACGATGCGTCGAAATTGCGCCAGAAATACGGTGTTTTCGTCGAATTTACGCGTATTTCGTTTGTGTTGCTTTTGAGCAGTACCTGTATTGCATCTTCGCTTCTGCAAACAAGTGTTGGGGATACACACTTAAGGGTCAAACTATGGCTGTCGATTTGAACTTGGTCGTTTTCCTCTTTCAATAAATATTTATTGTAAGTTACTGAAGTATTGGTTCCGTTTAGTTTCTTCAAAAACCAATACAGTAATTTAAGTACGGACAAAAAAGACCTTCACGCCATTTCATTAAAAATTAGCCAAGCTACCGGCGTAGAAAGATTTGATCTGAGAGTTGTTACATACCTTCACGACGCTAGTCACGATGACCTAGTACAGGCGGGACCCATTCTCAAGAATGATGGTACTAACTTATGCGCTTTTATGTCTGTGAAGAAAGTGGACACAATCCTAACAGAAATCGGAAGAAAAGATGATTTGTTCGCAAAAGTTGTTGGTACTGTGGAGGACATCATTTGGTATTTACCCAAGAAAATTAATGCGTATCGCGATTTCAGTAGAAGTTACGATCCCATAGAAGCTTATGAGATACTATGGAGCCAAAATGTCAACAAGTCCATGACTTTTTTTTTCGAAGAATTGCCGTTTGAGTTTGGAGTTTTTTCTGTCGAAGGAAGGCAGAAGCTGCATTCGAAACTCAATGAACTTGGAAGCAGTAGCTTTGCTGCAAAATTTACCAGTGATCCATTCGTTCTGACAATTGGTTGTCTCAATGGCAAACCATACTTGAATGACACTTATCCTGTTACTGTAAGACCGGGAGTGGTAATGGTTTGATAATGGTTGGAAATGAAATCTCATCAGAAGTTTGGATGTCTCTCTGCTGTTGGCTATGGAAGCGTCTGTACTACGGAGGTGTTAAGGCGGGCACGGGCCATTCACTAGCAGTTATTACACTCTTCATTTGACAGCAATATAGTTAAGGAACATTCCAATGTGTGTTTTATATCGATGTCGGGTTAGAGTTTTTTTATTATTACAATACAACTATTGCAAAACTGCCTTTGCGATAGATAGCCTTCATGTTATCACAGTCATTATATCTTTATCGATATTGTAAATATTATAGTTATTTCGTCCTTCTTATTATTAAAATTGTTATCACTATTATTAACTTTGTTATTAACACTCTTTTGTCTGATAACCATTGATATAACATATCTTGCATGTATCTTGTTAATTTACCATATCAAGAACCGTTCCATGCTTACAATATTATTAATAGCTTAATTAAAAACAATTATTTAAAAAACGCTCTTTTTCCTAATTACTACTGTGTAGGTACTTGGAGTCGGAGAGACAAAACGAGCCTATAAAACCTCAAGACAAAGCAAGTACGCACATACACAAGGATAACAACTGATTTTCTGCTGAACACCAGAAGTGATTCTCCGGTTCTAACAAAAGAGCGTTAAGCGAAGATAGCAAGTCCGAGGTAAATTGTATTGATCTGGATGAAAGCTCGGGTTCTTGTGAAAACCTGACTTCATAGGAGCCAAACCAAAAGAAAACGTCCTTGAAGAGATATAACCGACGATGAAAGAGATAAATCACAAGAGTGTAATTTTCCGTCGGTGGTTGATGACAAGTCTGATACCGGAAAACTTGCCAACATCGACGTTATCCATATTGATGTACATGCAGCCCCCAGAGCAAACTCACCTATATCAGTTGATTTTACCATGACAAACAGTAGACACGCCCCATTGAACGGGACATGCAAACCGCGGCATATGAAGATACAATTTAAAAACTAAGTTTCCCTTCGCTCGTTGCTTTTACGGGAAAGAGATCCAAGAAGCGGCTAGAAAGAGATGTCACTCAGCTTGATCAGGGAGAGAGTGGTATACTTCCTGTCGTTGGGTCACCATTGTTAGACATCAATAGAAGTCAAAATTGCTCAAAGATAGATACAGTCAACGAGACCGATTTTGACAACGGAGAGGAAAACGCTTGTCCCTTGAGAGAAGCTAGCGCTTATGGTTATTTGCATGATAAGGTAAGACTGAATGACATTTAAGGCCTACAAATTTTGACAAACCAACAGTACAAGACCTACTAACAATTATGTATGATATATATCTATGCCATATCAGCCATACGTTTTGTAACTTCTTTTACACTTTTGATAAAGCGAAAAGTTTACTTTCAACCGATTTTGTAATAATGATCAAGAGGTTTGAGACTAATATTAGTGCAAATTAGATTAATTACGAGCAACTTCGCATTACAACTAAAGCTTTCTCAAGAAACTTAGTGTAGTTCGTTATTTATTATACAAATCATTCTGACTAAATGGACCGCCTAAAATTATTAAAGCTTACGAAATAAAAAAAACAATTAAAGGTCTAAGATTAGATTTATATAACTTAAACATTTAATTAAGTAATCAAGATATTAGCCCCCTTCGTCTGGTGTATCACGTTGCACTTTTCCTCTCTTTTCACAATTTCAACTCCTGTATCATACGAAATTGTACTATAAAACCTTCGCGTCTTCCCTTTCTGCAATGCTTCTTACCTAGTAAGATGTGTAGATGTGTAGATGTGTAGATATGTAGTCTCTACTTAATTTGAATTTGAAATATCAAGCAGATTCACGAAAAGTAGTTGCAAAGTTCTGAAAAGCAAATTTGAATAAGAGAAAGACAATTGAACGCAACAATCGCCTGCCGCAGACTGGTTTTGTGTTTAGAGAGGATTCAACGGCTACAATTGGAGAGGCCAATGACGAAGAACTTAGCCAAAATCCTTTTGAAGTCCGAGGAATGGCATACATTCCAGATTCTCATGAAACATTAAAGACTGAAAGCTGGTAAGAAGTCGGACACTGATTATGATCATTTTTTTAACTTGAGCAAGACATTTACTGCACGCATAGTAAATAAATATAAGAAGAGAATTCATAACATGGTATACGATAAGATTTCCATTGCAAGGCCGTAAGCACAGGTAGCCCAAATTTACGATGAGTATATTTAACATAATAGTAATTTAGTATAGAAATGTATGGGGTTTTGAAAGTACGATACTTTTTGTTTAAATCTAAATAAAGATTGAGAAAAACACTCACCGTGTCTTCTTGATGTTCTCAGTAATCCCATGATCCAGTTTCAGCGAATTTTGTTGGAGTTTATTTGACTTCAGTTACCCAGTATATATATAAAGCAAAGGTTGGAAGCGAAAGGCCATTAACGGACTCCAATCTCCCAAACTATTTGACCGAAATATCCAAGAAAAAGGCATCTAGTTTAAAATTTTCCTCGTAGGGATTTGGACTGATAAATAAGGCACGCGACCATCTTAACTGGATGGATGTAAACGTTATTCTTAAGCCAGGATTCCTTAATGAGTTTCACATTTCGGGTTCTCAAAACATCAAAAATATACCTGTCGAGAGCAAAATGACCACTTTTTCAACCGTTTGAATTTTAAAATTTTCGAGAGAGCCTGGAACATGGGGACGGAGCGGGAAAATTATAGTACAATCGAACCGTGACTCTCCCCTACCCCAAGTGTGTCAAAACGTTCCAGCTTTTGTCCTTCTTCGGCCAATCACAGCAAAGTCGGTCTTAAAGCTTCTGGAAAACCCCGCGAACAAATAACAATTAGAAACAAACATTCAGTTTATTTTTAAAATAGTCTTCAAAAGCTTAAAGATATCTTCTACGTGGAAGAATAAAAAATTCATTAAATGGCTCGGTAAGCATTTAAAAGTAATTTTTTTCGTTTTCGAATTTCAATAGCAATCGTAATCAAACAAAAATTTTAAATGAAATTTTTTATTCATGTTGTGTTCTCAGTTTGACAGAAGATCAAGAAAAAGTTCTGAAGATCGTCCTGGAAAGACATAATGTATTTACTTCTGGGCAGGCCGGCACAGGAAAATCTTTTCTTGTCAAGGAAATTTACAAAAGGCTAAAACATGACGGGAAAAATGTAAGATCATATGCTCAAGTGGAATTGCAGGTACAGTGTTTAGTCAAGAACTTGACACCTCCGTTCCAACAGTCCATTCTTTCTACGGCCTTCGAACTGCTGACGAACCATCACAGTCGTTGATAAGCAGAGTTCTTGAAGATTCTATGTGCTGTAAGAGGATTCAAGAAACTGATTGCATCATATGGGATGAAGTATCAATGACTAGTAGACATCTTTTTGAGGTAGTTTTTCAATTATACCGCGCACTAGAACCGGAAGACCTTGCATCTCGAAAACCCTTCGGTGGGAAACAAATCGGTGTTGGTGGTGAATTTCTGCAGTTACGCCCCGTTCCATACTTATTTGACGCGGGGGAATTTATGTTCAAATCTCCAATTTTCATTCGTGCAATTTTTCATCATTTCGAGCTTCAGACGATTATGCGCCAACATAACGCCGACAAGAAATTTATAAATTGTTTGAAGGAGCTCAGAAAAGGACTTTGCAGTGACGAATCCTTATATTTTATCAAGGATCTTCAAAGAGAGTTGCAGATTGATAAAAAAAAAGGCGCTACCCACATATTTTTTCGAAAGGTTGCGACCCAAGTGTTCAACTTCACAAAACTTCAGGAGTTACAAGGTACTGAAAATCGTTTCCCGCCAATTGACGTGGGTTGTACATCCAATATCAGCTGCCCAACTGAAGAAACGCTTGTTCTTAAACCGCAGTACAAGGTAATGTTGGTTTGGAACACAAGTGATTTTTTAAGAAATGGTTCCACAGGAGTATTTGTTGGGAAGAATGAAGAGGACATCATCATTGTTAAGTTTAAAGGTATATTTGTTTACTATAGTTGTTTACTATATATACCTACACATAGTTGAAGCATGCTGATACAGTTATTTAATGAAAGAAAAAAGAAACCCTCATAAATTCCTGGTGAAATAGGATACTTGTCGCATGTTGTAGCTTGTTTTCTTTGAATATTTTATCTAGATGACAGTATCTTCGTTCAGGTTTCTTTAATTTTCATTGAAATACAAATAAAAAGCAAGTCTTCTTCTCACTCTATATATATATATATATATTCATTATTCATTTAAAATATTTTCTCATTTGTGATTGGTTAAAACCAAAAAAGGTGAAATCTCGATGTCGCTTTTCTTAAAATGCCATGAACAGATTATTGGATCTGCTCGCTTACAGAAAACTTCCCACTTCTTACGCCCACCTGGCCTTCTAGGAAAGCAAAAATAACTGAGATCCGGTGTTTTCTTACTCCCACTACGGCAAAGAGCAACAGCACAATACTTCACCATGAAACACGCGAAAATAAACTGCAAAGGACATAAAAAAAACCCGGGAATTACCCTGAGCCTAAGTTCGGTGTTGGAGTTCGCTACCAATCTATTGACGCTCTTGGGGTTAAGTAACTGCACGTTTGTCCCGCGCCCAGATGACATTTTGACGCACTACAGATCTATCAAGAGAATAGTTATTTTTCTCTGTCCACTTTATGAATAAAATTTATTTGTCACTCTTAGTTCACATTTCCGCTATAAAAATTTAAAATATATGGTAAGGCCAATATAGCAAGGTGGAAAAATTTTAAATCATCTCCTAAACGTTTGTTCTACACTATTGGAGTTTTTTTAAATTGTACGTTTTAGCATATTTTGTACTGACAAAAATAAAGTAACTGTCACGTTTGTCGCGCGCTCAGATGACAATTTAAAATTTATTCTCTATTGAACAGAAATGAAAGCTATTTTCTTTCCCATTGCATGCAAGAATAAAAATTTTTTCTCACTCACAGTTCATTTTTGTACTTTTTATTTCTAAAAATAATAAGGCCGCTTTAGCAATGTAATGAGATCACCTTGTCGTAAAAAAATATACAAGCTACTTTTAGAAGATGACCAGTAAATTTTCCGGATGATCATTGTTGTAAAGTTTTTAATGTTTTCATCCTCAGTTGTTCTTAATTCTGTTCTTACTTTTAGCAGCTCAAATTGAAAAAAAAAACAATAGAAACACTCAAAGCATTGCACAATGTCAATAATGCGTCCCGCATTTTTGAATAATAAATGTGAAACTGACGGCAAGACTTTGTTGTGCTTTAGATAATACAGTATGTTGTGTAAATTGCTATTTTAAAGCTTTAAAATTATGAAGTTTAGTGAATAGCAGGAGCTGATGCTCCTTAAGAGGTTGTTCTTAAATTTTGGCCAATTTGAGCCTCGCTGTTCTGATAAATTTGTTTTTTTTAACGCGTGTATTTTCATGCTGTTGGAATTTTTAGAAAAGCGTTACACAGTTTGTCACACGTAAAGTACTGAGATCTCAAGTTTATCAGGCGCACCGAAAAATATCTTGTCATCTGAAAAGGGGTCTTCGTTCTAGACCACATGGTCTTCGTTTTAGACCATAGGGTCTTCTAGACCAGTGGGTCTTCGTTTTGGGGTCTTCGTTTTAGAAGCAACCGTAATTTCACCTAAGATATTTTCGCGCACATTCATTCGTACTATTGTTCACAGGGCCACCGGAGTGAAACGTGCAGTGGCCTGGACCCCTCGGATAATTACGTGAGTATTTGATAAAAATTGAGCGGGAAAACCAGCATAAAAAAGACGTTAGTTTGTCTACGAAATTTAAGTTTTCAAACTTCTTAGCAATGGCATTTTAAATCATGATAACATTAATGGTTTTATGTTTTTTTCAAAAGTAACTCACTGAGCTGCAGTGTTTTGTCTGCAGTGTGTTCACCAAGTACGAGTAGAAGCACCCTCGGATATCCAGCCGATGATGAAAATAAAGATTTTTCCGATCAAGAACAAACAAAATAATTTTGAAGTAAGGTTTGAAATCATCTTTACATGTCCTCAATATTTAATTAATACAAATGAATGTTAGAAATAAACGTTGGAGCTCGAAGATTTCAGTTTCCATGGAGGATGATAAACGAGAAGTTCCCAAAGTCAATCAAATTTCTCCGATTTGTATTTCTAAGATATTTATAACATAGTTGCAAACCTAATGCAGAGGTTTTCTTAAATATTAACCTTTTGGGGCAAGATAAGTATATAATAATTTTATTACATTAGAAGCCACATTGATATTTTTCAAATTAACAAATAAAAAAGACTAAGCCGTGTGTTTTACTATAATTAAGTATTAAAAAGATGTTTTATAGTTAAAATATTTTAAAACCAATAACTTCGTTGAGTATTCTTCTACTTCCCTCATTGTAATTAAGTTTTATCCAGAGATTATTTTTAGGAGCAACTTCAGAATACTCATCCACTTTTGTTCTTGATTTTACTGCGCATATCTTTTTACGAGGAATGAGCAAAATAACTTACAGAGAATGGACGGGTATTCTGAATTTAGAATAATTTTATTAGCTTTAAAGTACATCTAATACAAAACAATTTCTTTACTATTACAATAAAAATGTAAAACATTTGAAGAAGTTTGTCCCTTGAAAGTTTTTGATCGGGGTTAGATGCACTTTAAATTTTTATATCCGCATTCCTTGCTTTGCATGGTTATTGAAAATGGGGCCACCAGTTTTATGTCAGAATCAAAATAAAATAAAATTAAAAAGTAAAGTACAATAAAGCTATATTATGTAACAGTATCAATCAGAATAAATCAAGAAAATAAAATAGCTTACGTTTAATTTTATATTTTTCAGCTGAAAGATGAAATGTGTCACATATTTAATGATAATGAGTTATCAAGCAACATGAAATTAAAGTTCAGGTTGTGGAGGGACCGTGTGTTCTTCTACTAACGACAAAACTGTCAACTATTAAAAGTGTAGCTATTAAAAATGACAATAACAACAAGGGAGGTGAGTTGTTTAAAATATATTGATATAGTTACAGTTAAATGTTCCATTGAATAAAAAAATCTTACCCGTGAGATTCGACAATTTGAATCAATAAAATTAAATTTCCTTGACAGCCTCTTACTAATTCTTGAAAAAAGATTCCCCGTAGATTCCACAAATGTACTTAATGCATTCGGGATTCTTAGTCTCTGCAATGCGCGTTTTTAAAATGAAAATCTTTCACTTTACGGAAATGAAGAGCTGGAAACGTTGCTTTCCCACTATGGATCTGCAGAGAAAGTGCGAGGCGGTACAGATGTACCAGCAGTTGTGGGTGCTCAAAAATACAGAATAGAATGGAACTTTGTGAAAGAGCTGGTTGTTAGAGAGCATTGCCACGTGGGCCACATTGCTGAACTATGGAAAATGCTCGCTACCCATCATAGTGAGAAAGTCCAAAATTTAGTTAAGCTTTATCAAGTTGCACTTGTATTGCTTACTAATATAGCTGGCTGTGAAAGAGGTTTTAGCGCACAAAATCGAATTAAAAACGCTTTGAGAAGAAAACTGAAAATTGACAGGCTGGATGTTCTTATGACCAGTGACATTGAGGGACCACCTTCCAAGGAGTTCGACTTTTCTAAAGCCCTTGATGTTTGGGCTAGAACCAACAGAAGAATTAGTACTATGTCTACTGGTAATTAAGAAAGGAATTGAAGTGGTGCCGGGACGAGATACTGCAGTGAAATGTTTTGTGTAAAGCGCAGATAGAATATGACAAGAAAAAATGTTTTGAAACCAATAACTTAACTTTTATTGTTTACATTACAAGGAAAAAGTAGGAAAAGAATGTTTTGTTGGCTTGATTGTATGAATAAAAAAAATGTTGTAGTAATAAAAAAAATTAATTTGTCTGTTCCCCTAAAAATAAAAATGTCCCCTAAAATTTTAGCCAAGGGGAAAGATTGGCCCGCAGCGATCAACCCTGTATATATAGTGCATATAGATAATGAGGGTATATGAGCTAATTATAAAAATTATGTAATGGATTACTAAAATCAATAAGTGACAATTACTCTTACACAGACAAAACCAAAATTGTACTGAATAAAAAATAAGCATTTCTGCTTCCCTATAGATATGTAGAGAAGAATATACGTTGACATTCATTATATAGCCCCTACTGAGATGACTTTCCCAGTAATCTACAAAACAGGCCGACATCTGTCATTGACACTGCCAGACAGAAGATGCACCTTGCTGAGGACATACCTGCATCACATGTCCGAACCACTGACAGTGATGGTGTGTTTGAAGTTAAGAGCCAAGAATCTTATGGAAAGTGGTACAAGGTTTCACTTGGTAGTGAAATCCAGTAGCCCCACTGTGATTGTCTTTCCTGGAAGCGCAGCCACTTCCCTTGCAAACATTTCTTCGCCATATTCAAGTACAATCCAGCATGGGGATGGGACAAGTTACTAATCCATATTGTGAATCCCCCATTGTTCAAACTGGATGAGGCTATTATAGGGCATCTGAAACCAACCAAGATTGTTATTTCAAGACCAGCATCTCCAGTTTCTGATGACAATGAACACAGATACTTCTCAGTACCCCATCCCAACATCCAAGCAAAAGCCAACTTCGTACCTCCATGCATGTATGCAACCCTCCCTCAGAAGAAATATTTCCCTAAAGCCTTGGGCAGTACCTGCAGAGAGCTCCTAAGTGAAACCCGACAACTCACCTTCCTAAAATGGTTCTAGTCAAATGGCAAATCTGAAGAATTAATCAAAGGATTTATCAACACTTGCAAAAGTTGGCTTCGTCAGATGGTGGTGTGCAAGTAGAAAGAGCAGAAAGCAAAGCAAAAAAACCTCCTAAACCTTGCGCTGCCACCCCAAAGAAAATAGCTAAATACTTCAAGACTCAGTCAAAAAGAAATAAATTCAGTGGATGTCATAGTTCTCACGCAGCAATGATGAAGAAATTTCAGGTGCATGTTGATGTCCAAAAATTTATCAATGTTCCATTAGGCAATACCCAAAGAGCAGCAGCTTCTATCACAGTTCCTACAACTTCCAACAATATCTTAGCATCACATAAATGTTGCTCCCATCACGGTACCAGCAATAGTCACTCACACACCCATAGAACCTTCACACTAAAACTAAATGCTTTTCAAGTCCCAGTATCCACAGTATCAAGCAAACAGGCACCAGCATCAGCTATTGCTGTACCTATCGCCACTACTCAGATACCTGCAATGCACATAACTACTGTACAAATTCCAGCCCCTCCTTCCACTACTATATCAAGAGCTGCCACTAATATACCCACAGTACAGCTAACTGCTGCTGCAACCACAGAAGGTCCAACCTTTAATAAACAGAATCCTGTACTTCTGTTGAAGTGAGCAAAATATAAGATGATAAGATGATAAGATAAGATCATGATAAGATCAGTTCAAGCAACCATGGAAAACCTCCCATCCTTATTATTGACGATGACGATGATTCTCAAGATTCAATCACATTGCTTACCAAGATAACAGTACCACTTGTGACCCTGATGCCAAGCTCACCTTATAAAAAGAAAGTAGGGACGGCATATTAAAAACAACATACTGGCTACATGACTATGAAACACACGCTGGCCAAATATTGCTGAAGAATTTCCACATGTAGATGGACTGCAAGATCCTGCTATTATAGGTGAATTGGTACTTCCTGTTGCATATGAGTTTGTCAGAGTTATCAATGTTGGCAGACACTGGATCAGCATAAGTACCATTGGTTGCCAGATTGGTACTATTAAACTCTTTGACAGCTTGTACAGAAAGCCTAATTCAATTTTGTTTGATCATGCTTGTCGCATGCTGGTATGCCCTCAAGATACTGTAACTTTTCTTAATGAGAAGGTACAATGGCAGATTGGCAGCAGTGATTGTGGCCTCTTTGCGTAAGCGTTTGCCACCGACTTGTGTTACGGGTTAGACCTATCAACACAAAGCTACAACCAGAAGGATATCCGTCAGTATTGTGTCCACTGTCTGGAATCACGGAGAATAAGACCATTCCCCAAAACCAACAAAAGAGTGCAGTACCACATATTATGCAACAAGACTGATGTACCAATCGACGCCTTTGTAGGCTCCCCAATAATAAGAGAAAGTATGTGCAATGTTCATCATATCATGGGTGGTACCATCTAGAGGGTAATCAATTCCAGAATATGTTGGAAGTGTTCAAACTGCTAAACAAACAAAGCAAGGGTCGAATCTCATTTTCATCAAAACTGCACCTCCACTATATGATACTGAGTACCTTAAGTTTCCTCTTTCAGCAACCGTTACCAGAGCACCTAGAGTAACACGTCAAAAGATTACTTCTAGACAGCCAACAAAAAGGGTAAGCATAATGATTGAGATTGGTTACAAACAATTTCTAGCCAGACAATTTCAAGCCCCAGCAATTACCTCATTTACTGCAACACTATGTGGAACAAAATATGCAAATATCAGGGTTTTCCTTAACGCACAAATCCTGCGTATTTACGCCTAAAAATATAAAAATACGCCTAATAATTGTACAGGCGCGTCCCAGTGGACGCGCAAATTTCGTAGTCGGTGTTTGCCTTTTTGTTAGGTAATTAGCGGAACCGCCAGTTGAGCTTGGCGTTGCTAGGTTACAGGTACTTCCGCTGAA
>JAOBRB020230139.1:0-11847 GCA_027575285.2 Zoanthus pulchellus
CACTCCAGTTTTTCTTTTTCTTCAAAATACTGATTGCTTTAGCGGTTTCTAGCGTCCATGCCTCCTCTGTCGGTGGCGGAACCTTGCTGAAGATTGCCTGCCTAAACTCGTCTAGCTCTCTGTTCCTGCTGTCAGCGCATTTAAAACTCTAAATGATCGTCACGTGTGTTTTGCTATTTAAATCCTTATCTCTGAAACCGTCTTCCGAACTACATTGGGAATCTAAAATCTTTTAATCATTTAAGTTACACTTTAAACACATTTGTTTAAATTTTAAATGTCATATTTATTCAAAACTTTCGAATATAATATTATGATCAGATGATTATTTTTTATTGTAAAGTAACTTAAAGTTATAACGTTTTGATTTAGATTGTATTTTATACAGATAGTTGATAAAGTTTATACCGCTCTGTAAATCGCGCATCTGAACATTTTGCAAGCCCACAGCTTTTAGCTCAGCTCTACTGTACAACAATCGATCCCTTTCTCGCATATTGGTGTATAGTCTGTTGTAGCAATTACACCACAAATATTAAACCTATTGAAAATTTACAGAAAGGAGCTATTCGTTGTTTTGCAAAATTTGATGCTCATACATAAACATATCCAACTCCTCTCTATGCTTAAATTAAACTTTTGAAATTGCAAGATATAATCACATATCTTACAATTAGGCATAGTCTAATACCGCAATTGCTTTCAATAGTTTCTTTACTAGCTCAAACCTTGCATCTTAAGTCATAATATAATTATAGATAATTCAATATTTGGTTTCTCGGTTCAAAAGTTTGGAGCGATCGCGATAAGTTGCTCAAACACCTCAGTTAAAAAGGTTTAAACACAAATTCAAAGCTCATTTTCAGATTTCATATAATTCTCTTGTTTAATAACCAATTCAATTTTATATTAACTCATGCATTTCAAGTTGTACAGTGGCTGCAACTGTATTTTGTTTTCCTCCTTCCTCAATTCACTATAGCTTCAAAATATAATGGGCACTCGACTAGTTTAGTTTGTACTGTTATACTGAGTGTCCAACCACTGCAATTTGGTTTATTTTTCTTTTGTTTTATTATGAATATACGGAGCACTTAAAGTGGAAATAAAGTCCTCTTAATGTTATAACCTTAGTACGCCTCGAATAGCTGTAGCAAACTGTGAGTCTTGGCTAGTCATTTTCGGTATGTGTTATGTAAATAAATGGACACGAAAAACCCAAACTTATGTTAAATTTTTTGGAATGTTTTTCTTTACTGTTTATAGTTTTTTATTGCCGTAGAATAACTTATTTTGTTACGCAAAGCTTTCATGTTCGTCCCAAATTCTGAGGTACAAAAGCGTCAGTTTAACGAAATTATCTATTTTCTCCAAAGTATATCAATGGTGAGGCCAAATGAACCGTACAGTGATTTGTTTCTCGTGAAGGTTCACGTACCATGAAAATATGCACTTTATCAATTTTTTTTTACTGTTGCCGGTTACAGTTTGACCGTTACTTACTCTTAAAGGTCTTACAGCAGCAACATATTTCTCCTTTCATATTACCAGTCAGCTAGAAATAGAATACAAGTGCTTAACAAAGAATGTATTGGATTTGCAGTTGAAGTAAAGCAGACCTACGTTTTCAGTCTATAATATATGCAGAAGATTGGTAAAATTCGATCACGTAATTTTGTTGTCTCCGTGTGTCGAGAATACTGCCATGGTGGCTATTTCATTTAAATAATATATTACGTATAGTTTATTTCTGTTTAATTACTTTACAGGAAGTAAAAGCATACTTATGTGCAAACCTAGTTTTTAAGAATGGCTGCCTGTAAAAATCGAGAATCGTCTGTCAAAGACCAATTTGACGAATTGCTCATTTTTTGCTAAAAGATACCCTTTGGTGAACTATTCGCAAAAATTATATTCAAAGTTTCCACTGGATTTTATTTTTTAAAAAATTTGCCAAAAAGTGAAAACGTAAGAAATGTTTGCTTTTCTGCCTAACAATTGCTTGGTTCTCGTAGTAAAAGTTTGACAATTGTTAGGCAGAAAAACAAACATTTCTTACGTTTTCACATTTTGAAAAAATCATTAAAAAAAAATAAATATCGCTGGAAACTTTAAATATGATTTTCGAGAATAATTCACCAAAGTGTATCTTTAAGCAAAATATGAGCGACTCGTCAAAATGGTCCCTGATAGACGATTGTCGATTCTTACAGGCAGCCATTCTTAAATAATGAATCTGATTAAGTTATCTGAAACTGAGAATTGTTACAATTAATTCATTAACTGCCTTTTTTAATAAATTTTTAATAAGGGGAGGAAATCAGTTATCGCCAGGGAGATAAATATAGAAAAACAAAAGATGAAGAAAATTCTACGTACTCGAGAGAAAAAACGAAAGGGTGATCACCGTGGAAGCAGTAGGCCAAAGTCTTCTCCTGCTCAACAAACGAAAAAGGCATTAAAAGAAAGAGATAAGAAGTTGTCATCCCGCGTAAAATCCCAAGAAGATCTAAGCAATCAGAGCAAAATTGTCTGTAAAAGCGCTGTACCAGTGCTAAAAGAATGATAGCTCCAGAAAGACAAAAACACTATAAATTCGCTGAAGGCTTTAGGAATAACAGTGCAAAATAGGAAGTGGTTGAAAAACTGTATCTTTTCTTTCATGGAGTAACGAGGCAATTACTTTTCTAACTTCTATTAATCTCTTGTTTATATTGCACGTTAGATTGAAAAGTTATATGTTATATTTTTAATTTAGTCGTGTTAACAAAAAATGTAAATAGATATAGCAGAGACCGTTCTAAAAAAATTTAAAACTTGGAGCGTTGGAGCGTTGTAATTATTTATGAAAGAGTAAAGCGTGAATCAATTCATTTTTATTTGTGGTGTTGATTGTGTTGAAAGGTTAAGATATATAGCAAAGAGTTGGGGTTATTTAGTATCTTCTTTTTAATGTATCCCTTAGAAAAGAAATATTTATATTGTTTCATGGTGAGATAAAAAAAATACCAGCATAACGGTGATTGGGTAGAAATGTACCACAGAATCCCCAACAAGCGTTCATTGGTATTTAGAATTATAGGTATTTTTCTTTTGATTTTTTAATTATTAAATTTTAATTTTACTACATTTATAAAAAAATATATATATATAATATACCCTAGTAGGGCCTATGACAAAATTCATGATTCCCTTTACTATAGGCTATCTTTAGATGAAAATTCTAAAGAAACTGTGCATTTAAGAATTTATTTCATAAAATGTATTATGTTAGAACAATTATATTTTCGTTTTAAAAATAGATGTAGTAATTTTTGTCACAGCGGCATATTCGCACAACCTACGAGTTTTTAAATTACGAATTCAAGATCATGATTTTCTAAAAGATTGTTTAGAACGTTTAGGTATTTTATTATATTTATATAGTGCAGGATTTGGTAGCTCGTAGACGCTAAGATTTTATATCGAAAGTAATCAACCTCTATAGAACTTTTGTTTAAGAGAGAGGTTTGATTTTATTTTATTTCGAAGATGATCTAAGCTTTTTGGTAAAGTATCTTCAAATAGAATTGATTTAACCTTTTTTGTGTTTGTTTTCAACTATTTATTTGTTGAAACTGAAGAATCAGCAAGGTTTTCCGGCAAAACTGTCTTGAGCTATTATCAAGTTTTAGTCTTCATAACTTTTGGGAATAGCACATTTCTCGCGCTTAATTTCTTTGTGGATTCTTAGTTATTGAAAAGGAAAGAATTAGATTTATATCATTGTTTCTTTTGTACCTCAGAAGCAATCTTTTATGGAGGCTGTCGCTTGTGTTCTAGGTTTGTTACTCCCTACAAACCTGTTAATGTATAGAATTAGCTAATTAAATTGGTTTGGGGGTGGGGGTCTTTAGTGTAGAACTTTGTTCCTGATGGCTCCGTGTCGTTCTACATCATTTCTGTACGAAATAGAAGTTAGGAAACATTTTACCTTTTTAATAGGAACATTTAGATGGCACTCACACTGATAGGTTCATTGCATTACATAAAGGATGCCAAAAGTGAACCCAATAGCAGAGACCAAGATGTCGAAAAATCTGACGATGAAAAAGATGAATCGAACCTCAAACAGAATGAAAATCTTAAACCTATTCGACACGCTATTGTAAGGTACTTGGGACGAGATTCGTGGAATGATGTAGAAGCAAGCCTTGAAAGCCTTGTCGCTCCAGAAGAATTGTCAAATTTTGTGGTGAGAATTACATATAAAGTATTAGAATAAAGTTTTAAGTAGACAAGGATAAAATGTGTGTAAAAGAGACTGACTTGCTAAAGCAAGATTCAAATTTAACTTTTACACAGACGGTAACATGTTTATGTTACAGCCGTTTCGTTACTGAAATTTCAATATAAACTATTTTTGAAAGTAAATAAAAGCAGGTTTTTAACACATTCGCTTACTATTCTATGCAATTTAATTGGGAGCATAGTCAGGTAAATAACGTAATTTTCCAATTCCTAAAAACCCCAAAGTTAACTTTTAGAATGATAAATGATTTAATGAATACTTTGTTTAATTCAAAATCTGCTATACAAATTATAATATTTTCAAAAACAACTGAAATGTATTTATATATTGTAACATAGTTATATAGTATACCACTGCTACAAAAGAGTTATTACAAGAAAAATGACAGTATGTTTGATATAAAAGCTGTGTGTGTTTTAATTTTTTTTTATCTTTTCATGTTTTAGGGAAAAAACCTAGACTCAAAAGGTTTTGTTCAGTTCTTGGAAAAACTAGCAGACTCAAGTACTTTCAACAAAGATGAAAATAATACTTTTAGATTACGAGATGTAAAAGGATTCCTTTGCTTTGAAGCCTTGATGATGCAGACTAGAGATTTTTTGTCAAGATATCCAGAAAAGAATGGAGCCTTCCTTACATTAAAATGCATCGGACCAGATGAAACTATGGAGGTATGTCTCGTTGTCAAAAACGTCTTGATGTAAAGACTGTACATGTTCACACTTTCCTTTTAATCTTATAATGAAATGATGGAGAGTCCTTTTTTGTTTTCTGTGAGTGAAGGAGAATTAAGTAAATACGTTTCCCATTGAACGTTTAAGGGATGCCCTCGACTTGTTTGTTTTTGAACGTTAAAATCTTTAATGCACTATTTTTCCTTTCAGACCACGGATCGTATTACTAGAGAAGCTTGCAGGCTGGCGCAGTTAGCAAATTTGCCATATGCAACAATCTTCAACGTTTGTATCGTCAGTGAAGTAAAAACTGCTGCTGCGGTGGAAAATGTATTCAGAGAAAAAGATGTGCCAGTTACAAATGGTTTTATCTGTGTCCAAGGATGTAGAAGCAAAGGTAATATCTAACATGTGAACATGAACGGTTTAGTTTAAAGTACGTACGAGGCAAAAAAATGTTTTTGGTTGTCTGAAAAATCACGATAAGAAAGACAAGCAGGCAAAACTTCAGAGACTTAAAATATATTTGGAGAGATGCTATCGTTTGGGAAGATTTTAGTTCTGTAGCTAGCCATTAAAATACAATTGAGCAAATGTACGCGTCATTTTATTTGCTTCAATACAGAGAAATATGTGTACAGTTAATTAGAAAGGCATACGTATTCAAGTTAAAAATAGTTTAAAGATGGTATTAATTTCTAAATAAAGATAAAGACATTTTCTTATTACAACTTTAGTTTGAATTTCGTGCTGTGAATCAGTCGATCGAGATATGAGTTTTTGCTCGTGCCGCATTTGATGTTTGCAAACAAAATTGCGTCACAGAGTCGAAAAACTTGAATGCTTGAATGCATAATTTGCTAGCCAGTCATAAGCACAACATCTACAAATTTAGGCTGTACCTCAGAAGCATTTTATTCGAAGTTGAAACTAACTGTACTTAATACTTCTGAAATTGTCTTTTAGAAACATTTTTTCATTCATAAGCACTTAAAGATTTTGCTGTCTTTCTCAGCTGTATGTTCAATTTCAGTTTCATATTATAAAGTGACAAAGTTTTACTTAAGATATCAGCGGCATCACTGGAATATACTTTCGGTTATTTCAGTTAAAAAAGCAGTCACGACCTTAAAATGCACATCGCTAAGAAATTAGTTAAAATGTTTTTCGGCTCTATTTTATATTATAAAATCTACTTCTTGAATCTGGTACAGTTAAGCAGTTGTCAGTGAATTCTAGGGATGTATTTCGAAGACAGCCCACATTCAACACAGGTCTTTAAAGTTGTCACATTCGGGTGAAAGACCGCAGATTTCGCTACTGACTACTTTTCAGTGGGAACTGGCGGATTTTTGAGAAGCTAAAAATATTAGTTATATGTTCTTAATTGTTGTCGTGTCACTCAACAGATCGTCTCTCCCTTGCGAGTTCTGTGAAGAGTTTTCATGTTGGACACTTTTCTATTTCTGGAAAAAAGCTAACGAAACATTACCATTTCAAAGAAAGTGAAGAACAAGACAACTTTATTACAGTCACTAGTGACCAAGGATCAGAATCACTTCCGGAGAGTGGATTTGCTTGGTTGATCCATCACTTTAGCCGCCCCAATGATTTCGTAATTGAAATCGACTCAAAAGTTGGAAAGGGGTTTTGTTCAGCGTTAAAGGAAGGAAGAAATGCTTTTCTTGTCAACTCAGATAGCGAACACGCGGACAGTTTACGGCATATGGTGGGCGAAGCATTGACTCCAGATATTTTGGATTGAGTGACTTTGTGAATAAATACTGACGATGGGAAACCTTTTGGAGTTGAATCGCTCACAAGCACGTAAATTATATTAATTCTTGTAAGGTCTCACCTACCTCCCCTTCCTTGATAGACGGGAGCTAGTGCAGAAATTATGTAAAAATTAGGATTTTTGGGAGAGCTTTTCTAAAACCAAGATTAATCAGTCTTATTTTAATAAGGTGTGTCCAATATTTAATTGATATAAATATATACAACAAGATATACAAATTATGTATTTAGCAAAATTATGTTTTTGTGGCTTAACAGTTTTTACATTAGTCGTTTGAAATATTATATCGGATTTTTGATATATTTTTTTAATTAAAATCACTTTTAAAAAAAATACTAACGACACTTTTCCTGGTATATTATATTTTCTACTAATATTTATTTTAAAAATCAGAATATACTTATTTTCCTTCCTTGTTTTTACCTATTGCCACATCGGTAAAGATGAATACAATCACAATCATTACAATTTTTTCAAATGTGATTAATTAGTGTTAATGTGGTAGTATAATCGGACAGATGGTTGTAATGGAACAACTTTAATTTATAGGGCAGTTTCTTGAGTCAATCATTTAATTACTTTCATTTAAATCCACCAATCACAACAAAGATTAAAATCACTATAGCAACTTAAGTATTAACTTATACTTCAAAGCAGGGGTCTGTTTAAAGTCAATTTTAAAGTTTTCTTTCCTTTTTTTTAAGGAAATTGTTTTATTTACCATTAATAAATAATCGAATTAGAAGATAATTTCCATTTTTTTTTGTTTTTTACTGAAATTGTAATGATTGTATTTAATTGAATATTCAGACGACAATCATTCTCGCGAATTAACAATTCAGATTTACTTATCGTTATTAATCATGAGCAAAGTTGATTGGTTAAGTGCAGTGCAATCACTAGTGCAAAATTGTCATATTTAGTACGGAAATGTGTAATGTGTTGCAATTACAATGTTAAAGGTAATAAGCCAGTCAAAATGCACAGTTTTATTGGAAAACGATGGAGAATAAGCCTATCAAAATCGACTGGATGTGAGCTGCATGAACTATTTGTGCACGCACGTTGTCACTGTCGCGTTTTGCTATTTGACCGTCATTTAACATGTAACTGAACCTTTTACTTGTTTATTATATAGTAATTTGCCCTTGTCTTTTTAAAAAGGCAAAATGGCGTTTGTTCTAATGGCTGCACGCACTTTTGAATCTTTTTAAAACACACTCAAACAAATCAACTGCCTATTAAACTCGTAAATGTTCGAATACATAAACCAATTAACGTAAACAAAGATGTGTTTGAAAATGAGCTGTGTTTGAATTATGTATACCTGTATGAAAACGTTGTTTGACTTGTAAGATGGCTTGGAATTTAGAAAGTGTTAGCGTGGGTCTTGAGTGTAATACAAATGTTTATTTATGTGTGTAGAAAACGTTATAAGTGCACAAGAAGTTTAAAAAACATAAAGAGGGCATGTATTATATTATTAACAAAATCCTCACAAGTTTTCATAAAATTTTTTTGTTAGAGAACCTTTTGAGTAATTCGTTCTAAATCCTCGAACTTATTTTAAATAACAGTTGTCGGACAATTTTATATAACAATAAAAGAATACTAACCATTTTCAAATTTAAGCAACATCGTTCCATACCAAACCATTTTATGTTTTATATGCTTCCTTTGCACTGTTTTCTATAATTGAAATGAATAGCCATATCAAGTTCCATGGGGTCTCAAATGTGTGGTTTTTACGAAAGAGATTTGAAAGTGTTTACAAAATTTGTACCATAGGGGTATTCCATCGATATCTCACGGCTTAACTCTCATCTTGAGCCACATCAATAAATTATTTTTTATTTGCTACTTGGTTTTGGTAGTTTCTTACTTTGTTGTGTAAACCTAAAAGGAGGGGAGGAGGAAGGGGATGAAGTGTCACTCAACATATTCTTGCATTGCGGACATGCATTTTTTAAAATTATATTTTTGGGCATTACGCTTCTTAGTTTAAAGAGTATTTTTTAGATTAGCTGTTAGCAGCCAATGCGAAGAGCCCTTGTAATTCTGAAGACCTCGTTCAGCAGGCGTTGTCCGTAGTTGGTTTCCATGATTCATTTCAGATTTTTCACAAAGTTAAATTTTAAGAGTTGTATACAGTATTTGCTGATTTTGTTCTCTAAAATTTTTCTTGACACTTTTGCTCTGGGATATTATCTTTAAGTTGTCATTTTGAAAGCCTTGTTTTTGAGGAAACTAATAGAAAGTTTAACAAATAAGTAAAATTACCGCATATTTCTGGTATATGAATCGGCAGTTTACAGGTGTTTAAAGAGTTAAATTTTTTAACCTTTCAAATCAAATGAACTCAATTTAATGTATTTGTTTAAAATAAATGTTTGTGAATCAATTCGAAACTATTTCGTATTTTCAGTTAGTAATGATTAAAATGTCATTTAATGTCTGTCCATCAGTCTTAGTTCTCAAGTATCAGACACAGTCAATTGACTAGAACACTCATCTGGTAGACGTTCTATGACGTTTTGATCTCCGAAGATGGAGATCACAATTTAGCGGAGACCAAGATGTCAAGTTTCTCATTCCTTGACTATGTTGGCATGTTGAATTACATGTCTAAATGACTGCTACGCACAATGTTCCTCTCCAGAGAGCTGAGTATTCTTACGTCTTTCCTTTAATATATACACCATGCAAAGATTCCGAGATCGGTAAAATGCGTGCCATTGTGTGAACTCTTTAGAACTAGCAATAAGCTCTCTTAAGTTATAAACATTTAGCACTGAAAAACAAGATATAAAAGACCAATCAAGCCTTCTTGAAAAATATAAGCTCGGACGGGCAGTCAAGTTGTTCAATACCATTGCTTTTAGAGATGGTTAGAGTCTCCATCCTTTCTTAATCTTGTGATGAAAATGTAAATTCTACACCCTGACGTTTCGGACGTTAGTCCTTCATTCCCACTAAATTGTTTCTTTAGAAACACCGACGCAGCTCAAACTAGTTTAACGCTAGTTATTTTTCTGAATCTTGGTTTTGGATATCGGAGCAGCATGTTGACGATTCTATGGAAATATCTTGCTTCAGAAAGATCATCATAGATTGAGATGTCATTGTTTGTTTCTTATCATTGTTGAGTCACTGACTCTTAAGAGCCATTGGTTTAAAATAGTCGTTGAGAGGCAAAAGGTGGAAATCAATGATTTCCCTTACGTTTTCATTATCTTTTCCAACGTCATTTAAACATCAACCCTCTTCCTACCTTTGGCTAGCTACAACAGTGTAAATTTTGTGGTACCTTGAAGAGAAACTAATCCTAACCCCAACCCTTACGGTATGTACGAACGTTTTATTTCATTTACCATTGCCTTAGGTTTGTATCTTCTTATTATTTTAGCCGCCATCAGTTCACTCCAATCAGTTTTATTGTTTGTTTGTAGCGGCAAGATATTTGGTCGTATTTATACGATCATTTCATTCGATACTCCTATACTATACAACTGCCATTTTCTTTTTTTTTTAACTTTTGCCTTTTTTACGCTGCCCTTTTTAACCCTTACAACGATTACCTCTCTGTTTTATGGTTGACTTCGCTGTAGTGAGGTATGTCTCTCAAGATCAAAGCACCTTAGTCCTGATCAGTTTATATTTTAGTTCAATTCATGTGATAATAGCAATAAATTAAAATTTTTTTGAATAAATAAACTATCGCACTTTTTACTTGCGTTTTGACAAAATTGGGTGTCTGGACTGCTTCCCCACCTACACTGATTTGATATCTTGGCCCAGAATTATGATTAAGAAATTTATATTTTAAGGGTTGAAAGCAATAGAGACAATACTTATAAAGCCTGTGAAGTTAGTTTTTTTACAGGATTTCATGTCCCTGAGACCCAAAAACGCAAACATTGTTTAAATATCGTAGTCATCCCTATTTGTTCGAATTCCCTGTAGGAAGCAAATATTTAAAATCAGGTAAATTAACCGGAAGGCTCTTGCAACATCCCTATAACATTAATGTTACTCAACATCAACTCTTCAAACAATTCTGTTAGCAGAACATTTAAGGGTACGGTATATTAATTACTGGTATAGCTGTATTTCCACCTGAAGTTATTTTCTCTAGCCTATCAAAGCAATTCTCTTTTTAGTGTTTTCAAGTTCAAACATATTAATTGAATTAGTAAATACACCTGTTCATTTTATTATACTTTTTGAGTGTTGCGCTTACAAATGTGTCTATTATCTTGTTTTTGTTATTTTATATTCTTATTGTTATTATTTTTATTAGCTATTTTTTATTATCGCCCAATTCTTTATTTATTCATTTTTACAGCTTACTCCAGAACAACGTTCTATGCTTAGAGACGCATATGTGGCATCCCCAGCGAAGAAGGGGATCGAACAACGATTACTGAGTTACCTTAACTACAATGCCAACCATCTGCCAATGTACGCAAAGCCCGGAGTGGTGTGACGGCTGACATAACTTACCAAGTTTCAAGCCGTCTTTACTGCTAAACAACTTACTATGAAAGCTATATTTTTATTACGTTCTTCATTTATTTATGAACTAGCGTAATGTGTGCATGAATAAATCTTAATGAGAAATCAATCTTGGTGAATGTATTGAGTAAATGAATCCGAAAAACATTGTGTTTATCGGATGATTTATCTAATTATTGACTTAAAAACTTATTTTATATTTGTTACAGTAAATACATTATAATGCTATATTTAATGTATATTTAGGGCCTGTTTATGTGGAGGAGGGCCTGCCCGGTTAGCGGGCTGGCCCGCTTACCGAGATGACGCTATCAGGGCCTTATTCCCTTATAAAATTATGTTTGTGTTTATATGAGAAAGCGAGCTGTCCCACTTTCCGAGATCTCGTCTGGCGCAACCGAGATCTCGGCAACCGGGATGGCAATTTTTCCATATAAACGTGCCATCCCTTTTGCCGGGACGAAAAGTTTATTAGTACGCATGCGTATTCACATAACGCAAACTCACGACACAAGAATCAAAATGGTGTTCAAGTGGAATGAAAGAATGATTCAAACTTTGATTGAAAA
>JAOBRB020230249.1:0-11846 GCA_027575285.2 Zoanthus pulchellus
GATAGATAGATAGATAGATAGATAGATAGATAGATAGAATGATAGATATATTGACGAAAAGGTAAACCTAGACTCGGGCTCCCTACGGGTAGCCCGAGTAATTGAATTATTAATGACGAGTAGTGAATTTCAGGTAAACGAGAAAAGCAGAGTATGTCACAAGTGTTCTGAACTGAAATTAGAAGAAGCGAAACTATACTGAAAGAAACTAAATGATGTGGTAGAAACCGATTCTTAGTCGATAACGGAATCTTCATTGTTGAGAAAAACAAATCAACGGATTCCGGAATGTCAAATCCCTTGTCGGCCGTCAGATAAAAGATCCCACTGTTTTCAGAACAATACGTATCACATACCCTTCTACCCAACCCCAAAGTAATTGTCAAGTAGCGTTCTACAATAATGTTGTTTTAATATTATTAATAATATGCATAAAAAACGTACTGCAATCTGATTGGTTAAGAGACTGTTAACAAATGGGGAGTTTGCAGGTCTCGTGTGACATGACATCATGCCTTTTCATGATTGGCTAACATATTTTGGTAGGCAAAACATAAAAACTCAACCACAGCTACAGATTCAAATTCTTAGTGTTTGTAATTACTCTATATAAGAACAACACAGTGTATCTGAGTCCAAGGTCCGAATGGAGTGTCTGACAGAGCCGTGTCAGACACTCCATTCTGCAATCCTGCCAGCAGGCAACAACGAAAAGCTTTCCTCGCTGGCGTAGCCGTTCCAGAGTTTAAAAGTAAATATCCAATTGCAAGCTCCAGCAAAGATTGTTCATCTCTGGAAGTGCTGGCGGATGTCTGCGACCAGATTCAGATTGTGCAATCTTCCACAAAGGTTGTCAAGTGAATTTAAGTAAAGAACTGAAGAAAGAAAAAGAAAAAAACGATACCATAGAAAACCTGGAGTCACCTATTAAAAGGTTAAAACAACGACAGTTGAGTGCAAAAAATGTGAAGCAAAGCGATTCAAAGCTAAAATTTGAAATTGTCACCGATCAGTACAACTACAAGATAAGCTATCTTCAGAGGCTAGAAAATTTTGTTTAAAGTCCTCAAGAGCATAACATATAAGGCAGCAATAAGTTTGGAAGTTGCTGATAACCTTTTTCCTGCAATACAGTCACACTTTGCCAACTGTATTTCGGCTGACGTCTCTTTTATTCGTACGAGAATATTGTAAATACAATACTTTCGCATTTCAGGTAAGCATGAGCACTTAAGAATTAATGTTTGAAAGCCGCGTTTAACTTCAACTTTTTGTACGTGCCCTCCTCTAAAACGTTGGAATTACGAATCTCTCAGGGACTTGTGTTCTTTTGCTGGCTGCTTGTCTGCTGCTATCACGTTAAGCTTCCACAAAATAAGATACGATTTGACTAATAGTGAAAGATTGAAGTGTATTTATAACCGACTTATTGGTCAGTGCTTCTTTGATTTGAATAAAAACAGAGTTATCTGAAGTTTCAGGCCGTTGCATCTTGTAAAAGTCTTAAATTAACTTAAAATTTTGGCAAAAGCATCGTGATTTAGTAAGACCGAGAATTTTGTTTTGATTCGGTTATGCTCACCAAAATATGTCAACCAATCATGAAAAGGAGTGACGTCATGTTACGCGAGACCTGCAAACTCCCCATTTGCTTCGCTCGTTCAATTTTATGTTTTTACAGATCTAGGCAACATTTACTCAAGCTGAAAATAGAGTATGTTCATGTAAATTGATACTTGTGCAGCCAGGCTGAAACTCGAAACACGTTTTCTTTGTGTCAAATTAGTTAGTTATTTTAAAATTTTACTTCAGTCAGATATCATATAAAGCAATATACACAGTCTTCATACTTTTTAAAGAAATTAATGTCCTTATAATATGGCCACCATTTGATACAAAGTCACAGATTCATCAATCAGACTTGACTAGGGCAGCACTCGTTCAATATCAATAATATCTCACCGTTCTTTTTATAAATATAATATAAAGAATCAGTACATTTTGTCGAGACTCGTTCTTTTCTTTGAGTGTGAAACAAGAAATCAAAACAAAAACAAGACATAGAAAAGCAATGCTGCACGATTGTCTCTATTCTTGTATCATTTGGGACAATATAAAGGGAAACAGTGGTGTTCTTATAAGAAAAATGTATGAACGTTAATTACCAGCATATATTGTATCCTATTGGCGTTAATTTTTTTAACCGGCGCTTTTAGAATCAAATTTGTAGTAAGATATTTGCAAGGAAAATCGTTTTCTATAAAACTAAAAATATGAAGTGTCTCCATGACGGGCAGCCGGTCAATGTTTTTTAAATACTCCGTGACCGTTAAAAACACATGAAAGACACAGTTAATTAAGATAGCGTAACCAATCTAAAAAACTCAATTCCTTATTGCAAAGTTGTTGCATTAATATTCCCCATTAACCATGACAGTTAAATGTTAAAAACCCATGCACCCATTAAGAGCAAATTATGCACTCAAAAGTGAAAAATATTCAATTACAATTGTCAGAATCAGTTATGACACATCATCAAAGCTAAAATCAAGAGTGATTCAGAAAGTTACCTCGTGTTTTCTTGAAGCAAGCTCCTCAGCAACATTTCTCATTCGTACGTACTGACTGCCTCCCAGTGTGGTCAAAATCAAAACCTTGGCAGAACTTGCTAAGTAACTCGACAGTACTATAATCATTACTGTGTATCCCAGCAGTTTATACACGAATGAGGCCATATCAACGGCAAGTTCATTTGACAAGTCAAACCTCAGATGATTTGATATCAGTCTTGATGTAAATATATATTAAGGCAGCTCTAATCAGCGTAACATAAGAATTTCACCATATTACACCAGCTATTATACACGAACGTCACCAACGATTACAATAACTGAAGTGAACGACATCCGCTGGATTTTGCTTTGTCACAAGGTTATCACGGTTGACTGGGGTGGTAACACAAAGGGCCCTTATCACGTTAACGTGACATTGATAAACATTCAGGTTTTCAAAACACGAATTGTATCGCCAGATTTTTCACATCAGTGAAAATGCAAAATTTCGTTGAGATTCTTCATAGCTGGACGGATATATAAACATTTCAAGCTGAATATTCCGGCAAAATTTTGTAAAGAAAATGTTGCGTTTTTGCATGATAACGAGGCTAGTAGTGCATCAGATGGCCTGCAGCCTCAGATTAAAAAATGCTACTAAAGTCAAATGTTCATTTCTCCACCAAACTGTGAGGAATCTCATCGAAACTTTGCATTTTTACTATTATTGGTGTGACAAATGTGGTGATGCAATTTGTTTTTTGGAAACCGGAATATTTATCTATGTCTCGTTTACGTGACAAGGGCTATGAAATCACTTTTGATGGCCGCTTTAATTTATTCAGTTTACAGTATTGTATTTGTTGCAACACAGATGTATTTACATTTACAAAATTCATTAAAAATTACATTTTAAGGAGGCAAAGAAAGACCACAAGAAACCAAAAGGCTTATACGGACGTGGGCTCTCTTTAAATAAAGATTGATTATATCAAAAGGAGGTGCTATTTAACAATATATAAACTCAGTATTTGGGAGAATCGTCCGCAAAGAGAAAGCGATTTGGAGTCAGATTCGATCTCGAGGCAATCAAGTGTGTTAACTAGATAGTGTTACCTTAACTTTTTTTATGATGAGAGCAACAGTTTTTTAAATATATCCCCTCGATCAATCTGAAAAAAAAACCGATGCAAAACACAGATTAACAACACGATATAGATATACCTAGATAAAACTTATTCAATATACTTGATTCGTTCATTTAGCTTGAATAACAAATTTCTTATCGGGAAACTACTTATTTACTACCGACCCCTAATTACAAGACGGTTGTTTGTATACAAGTATATAAAAGTAGAATTGTGAATTTTATTAGCTTGTGGTACAGTAAAAACCCACAACAAAGAACCTAAAAATTAAGAAACTGCTAGCCTAAAATTGGTCAGTCATAATCCTCTAGAAACAAAAACCTATTTAGACTAAGAAATCTAAACCAAGTCATACCACTACATTACAGCTGTATTGCAAGAATTATACTTGAAGAAATAAATGTAGAGTGCCATTTTATTGCAACAAAACAACTGTTTTTTTGAAGAAAAATGAGTGCAAGATATGAAGACATACTTACAGAGACATATACGGCTAAGAATTTGAAGATCAGCACACAAGCCATTATCAAAAATTTAAATTTGGAAACTTTGAATTCGGAAAATTTTGAATTCAGAAATTTTGAATGCAGACAATGTTAATTGATCTCGGAAATTTTGTATTCGGAAATTTTGAAAATGAAATTATATTTCTCTTGTAACGAACTATGAATGAAATGAATTGGATTGGAAAGAGAAACGCTTTCCTTATATTGACGAGAAATGTTTATTCATCGATGTATAGAGAGCTTCTTTGTGTTTATGTTTTAAAATATGGATAGAGTTAAGATTGCTCATTGTGGTTTTGGCTTCGCTTCAATTTTATTTTTATAAGTTCTAATTGAAAATGGAAATATATTGGGTACCGGAGCCCGCAACTCCGCCGCAAATGTTGTTGAGAATTAATTTTATATAACATTTATTAGGAAATATTAGGAAATATCTGTTCCTTCTCGCGGCTTTCGTTTAAACGGGACATTAATAAAGATTCCGGTTTTCAAAAAACGAATTGCATCACCACATTTTTCACAAAAATAGCCAAGATGCAAAGTTTCGTTGCGATTCTTCATAGCTTGATCATTTCAAGTTGAATATTCCGGCAAATTTTTTTAAAGAAAATGTATATGGGTTTTCCATAATAACTGGCAAGTAGTGCAAATTTTAGCTTGAAATGTTCCAATCTCCACCAAACTGTGAACAATCTCATCGAAACTTTGCATTTTAACTATTATTGGTGTGGCAAATGTGGTGATGCAGTTTGTTTTTTGAAAACCGGAATATTTATTAATGACAATGTCACGTTTACGTGAAAGGGTTTATAAGCCCTTGACAAAGCTCTTAGAAGTAAAGCGGCCGTCAAAAGTGATTTAATTGTGTTACAACCCAATCAACTGGATAACCTTGAATGAGGATGACAAAGCAAAATCCAGCGGATGTAGTTCACTTCAGTTATTGTAACCGTTGGTGACGTTCGTGTATAATAGCTGGTGTAATATGGTGAAATTCTTATGCTACGCTGATTAGAGCTGCCTATATATTTATTTACATCAAGACTGACATCAAATCATCTGAGGTTTGACTGGTCGAACGAACTTGCCGTTGATATGGCCTCATTCATGTATAAAGTGCTGGGATACACAGTAATGATTATAGTACTGTCGAGCTACTTAGCAAGTTCTGCCAAGGTTTTGGTTTTGACCACGTTGGCAGGCAGTCAATACGTACGAATGAGAAATGTTGCTGAGGAGCTTGCTTCAAGAAAACACGAGGTAACTTTCTGAATCACTCTTTAGCCTTCATGATTTCCCGTAACTAATAGTAATATGTTACGGTTTCATGTAAATGCACGTTGATCTCCAAACTGTTGAAATTGCGTTTATTCACGCACATTTCTATTTGAATATTTTCTAAACAATATTAAAGAAAAATTACCTAAATTTATATTATCTTTTAAACTATAAAATCTAAAATTTCAATGGAGTTGTAATAGTTTATTGAAACAATCTAGAAAGTTTTTAAATATTTAAGGCATATATCAACCTCAAATATTCTTAGCTTAATCATGTTTTTAAAATATCTATACTGATTTTAGACAATATAAATAATACATGTATCGCACTTTTTTGTATACATTGATTTGTACATGTATTTTGTACTGCATCGAACTTTAAAATGCAATATCTGGTTCAAACGTTTGTCTTAAGAGCTGTACCTGTACATGTGATGTAAAATTGTTATCTGTAAATCTAAGTTTAGAAGCCAAAGCAAACTTTTTAATAACATTGTATGAATTATTTCATCATAAATAAATGTTTTTCACCTTTTCTCAGCCTCAGCATGTTCTTAACATTTTCTTAAATTTTTGGCGATTTTCTGCTTATGTTATTGTAAAAAATGGTTCTTATATAAAAAAGTGTAGCTTTTAAAAGCAAAGCTAAAAAATTTGTAGTAACACTTGCACCCTCAGTGACTCGTATCCAGCAAACGTAAAATGATAATTTGTGAAAATAACTTTGGTAAACGTTCGTTTGGTCAAGTGTTACCGTGGAGATATAAAGTGAAAGAAATGTAAATCCTCGTGTAGTTGTTTACAATGTTTAAGCAACGTTTAGGTGTTCTGGGTTTATGCTAATTGCTAACGTTGAATGTTTACTTGTGTTATATTACTTTATATGCCGAGATTATGGCTGCTGGTTTGAATTGAAAAATAAATGGCGCGGCATATCTTGGTTTGACCTCAGCATCCTTTATTGTTGAAGGTGGCTCGTGTCAGGTCTCTTTCACCGCTAAATCAGTAACTGATAACGATGCTAAATACAATAAAAAAGTTAACATCATCATCATCATCATTTGCGGTTTTACGTCCGTTTTACGTGCTGGCATGCGTTGGACGGATTTGGAAAATTGACTTCCAACCTAACCTATATTTGGCCAGGTCTTTGCATGTAAACTTGTCTTTCTCTCAAATGTTTCCTTATCACTTCTTCCCATGTTTTTTTTGCCTTCCTTTACCAACTGAACCTGACACCTCAAGCAACTAGTGTTCATTTACTAGCCCAGGCACCCTTGTCCATTCTCTGAATGTGACCAAACCAGCGAAGTCTCCAGCGTTGAACACATCTTCCAATACTTCCAAGATTTAATCTTCCCCTAGGTTCATCTAATCTAAGTCTGTTCTTAAGACTGACATTGTACATTCATTGTATCATTTGCATGTCATTTCTCTCCATGCTGCTCAAATTCTCAGCCCTTACTGGCCAGGTCTCACTTACATACATCGTCACACTGCGTACACATGGCTGATAGACTCTTCCCTTGGTTAACAGTGGTAATGCTCTGCTTGTCAGCAATGGCAGAAGTTTCCTAAACTTACTCCATCTGCTTCTAACTCTTGCTATCACACCAGCACCAGCTCCTCGATCCTTGTGCTTCTCCAAGGTAGATCTTCTGAACAACCTCAACTGCTGACCATTTAAAAGTTATTTCTCCATGTTTGAGTTCTCAACCGTCTCCATTGTTATTTACCTTTTGTACATGAACTGGTTGTCTTCTCTCAGCATACCAGTGATTCCACTACACGTCTTATGTACCCAATGCTTACAAGTACCACAAAATATGGAGTTGTTCCTTACTTTCTTTAATTTCCACAAACTCCTGCATCTAACAAGAACATTTCCCTAACGCGTGGAAAATTTCCTGTATCTCGCCAATTCCTAAAGTTAGTAACCCAATAACTAACAGTGACCTGTGTGGTATATCAATTCTTTTAGTCTATCGACGGTATACGAAAAACTGATATCAAGACAAATGGTTGAGTTTATTGAGGCTAAATACCTACTTCCACCACGCATTTCCAATTTCCGTAAAGACCATTCAACAGTTACAGCTCTAATTAGTATTAGAGATGACATCATCAAGGCATTGAAAAGAGGCGAAGTTACTCTCATGGTTCTGGCTGATTTCAGCAAGGCCAATGATACTGTACATTTTGAAACAATTATCAAGAAATTACACGCAATGGGTTTCTCTAACAAATTACTTCACTACATAACGAAGTGCTTGGTAGACAGGCAACAACATGTTCAAAGTGATGACAAGAGGTCCGAGAAACTATAACATCCCATTTCGGCGTGCCCCAAGGATCAATAATAGGTCCCATTCTTTGTAACGTATATGTGGCAGATATCTTTAAACCATAATAATAATAATAATAACTTAGAATTTATATAGCGCCCTTTCCATTTGGATATGATCAAAGGCGCTTTACAGATCAGTAAAAGGTTTGACAGTTGAGGGTCTTAGATAGTCCGCTGGAGCGGCTCACAGATAATATCATCAAGAAATGCCCTCAGAAAAATAGACAGACCACAACACCGGGATCACTACCCTACTCTTTTCGACAAGTGCGTGGGTTCTTTTAACTCCCTCGACAGAGTGATCGAGAGACTGGACCTACGGTTTAACGTCCTTATCCGAGATCTTGAGAGCACGTGGAACACCCATGAATACGTCGACAATACGACAATATATACAAGTGTCAAGCCCGCAGAGCTCAAGCAAGGCATTGAAAGTATCGCAATTTCTCTCAAGACCCTGGTCGCCTGGTCCAAGAAATCAAGGTTAGCACTTAACAACGACAAAACCACAGCAAGCTTATAACTACGTCGCAGATGGCAAGTTACCACCTCCTCCAAGACAATTAAAACCAAAAACCTTGACATTGTACATAGCAACAAACTTTTAGGGATTCATTTTACAATGAGCTTTAGCTGGGGCAACTAGACTTGCGTGAAATCTGTTCTTCATGCCTTGCGTCGTCAGCATTTATGCGCAAATTAGGCAACATGGCGCCATTCCCACAAGGTACACAACTCGCTGAGTGCCTTATTTTGCCTAAATTAGACTATTGTGACATAGTATTTTATCATCTGCCTGACTATCTTTTGAACCGACTTAAGAGAGTGCAGTGCTGTGCCGCAAACTTTATTAGCAGGAAGTTCTGCAATCAAGCCGTCAGTGCTAAACCTGGGTTGGTTGCCAATGAAAGAAAAACGCGAATGGCACCTGGTTACCACAGCTTTTAAAGCTATTTGCAACAATCTATGGCAAGCCACCTTAAGCTCTATCAATACCCCCCGCAAAAACCAGGCTTACAATCAACTACTAAAAATTTTATAGATGCAAACAATGTATAAGGTACTTTTACTCAAGAGGCCGCTAAATGCCGCTAAGAACGGAGTTTTAAACCTTTTTATTAACTCTAAAAATGTATTTTTAAATCGGGCAAGGAAAAGGTTGGAATAATAAGTTAAATTAAAATTAGCTTAAATTTTGTTTGTGGGGTAGGGAGAAGGTGTTTGGGGCAGGAGGGAGGAAGGGATACTTTTTATAAGTAGTATATTTATATATATATACCTAAACTTATCAAAAATGTTTTCAAAAAAGTGCTCAACTTTTTCAGGAGCATTTTACAAACATAACTAATCATGACAAAGACATAATAATACACGCCAAAAGATCACTTCTACACCACAACAACGCATAATGGACAAAAGTAGACACACTAAATATGTTCACGTCACAATGGGATCATATGACGAAGCCGAAACATTTGAATTGATTGGCCTATACACATTATCACTAATCACGCCTATACTAAACGACAAAGTAGGACTATACCGCGACGATGAACTAATAACATGCAAAGCGACACCCAAGGAGATCGACAATATGAAGAAAAAAGTAACAAAAACCTTCAAAGATAACGGCCTAAAAATAACTATAGACGCCAACAAGAAAATTGTTAATTTTCTAGATGTAACATTCAACTTGACTAAAGGTACTTCCAAACCATACATGAAACCTAATAACAATCTCTTATATGTCCACAAACAAAGTAACCACCCACCGACTTTGCTAAAAAACATACCAACAAACATCAACAAAAGACTTTCTAACATTGCATCTAACAAAGACATTTTTGACGAAACTATCAAACCTTATCAACAAGCAATTAATGAAAGCGGATATAACCATCAACTAGCATTTCAGCAGAGATCTGAAAACAACAGAAAGCGAAAAAGAACAAGAAACATAACTTGGTACAGAAAGAATTATAAGAAAAATATCATATTTATGCCCTCGGCGGGAATCGAACCCCACATCTTCGGTTTACTAGTCCGACGTGTTAACCACTACAACCCATCGTGGAACGCCAACGTAAGGACCAGCCTCGGACAAAAATTCCTGGACGCAGTCAATAAATGCTTCTCCAAAAACCATCCACTAAGCAAGATCTTCAACAAGCACAACCTTAAACTCAGCTATTTATGCATATCCAACGTAAAATCCATAATTTCGTCCCATAACAAGGAAATACTGTCCACAAACACCACTGAACAACAACAAACAGAAAAAGAGTGCAACTGCAGAAACAAGACAGAATGCCCCTTAGAGCCATAGAGGGGAAATGTCTTCAAAAGAACGTCATCTATCAACCTGTAACAACAAACAAACAAAAGAAACATACGTAGGACTAGCCACAAATTTCAAATAACGATACAGGAGCCACAAATGCTCACTAAAACTACAGAAACGAAGAAGTAAAACAGAACTATCTAAATACATATGGAAATTAAAGGACGAAAAGAAACTTTATAGCATTAAGTGGAAAATAATTAAAAAGTGCCAACAATACAACAACATCACAAATAATGTAATATGTGCCTTAGCGAGAAATTTATATTCATTTGCAAAACGCATTTATGTTTCTTAAACAGACGTAATGAAGTAGCCAGCCCATGTCAACGCAAAAAACAAATTCACGCTTAGAAACTTTGTGAGAATATAAATATAAGCAAAAATGAGATCAAATAAAAAATAGCAGGGTTTGGGACGCAACTCGGTCGTGAAGTATGACATGATCCATAGTTCACACAATGCAAATGGCGTCTATAAATTAGTACAGCAGGCCGGACGTCGGAGCCTGGTACTCTATACCAGACTTTTCACGCAATTTTGTTGAAGCAAAATCGAAACAAATGTTAAAACCGTTTACCCACCCGGTGTTTCGGGTCATTCAACATTTTTAAACATTGTTTGGTAAAATCGAATAGATGTTGAAGTAAATGTTGAAATCGTTTGCGCGGGGCTTAATAAGAAACTAGAAAAATCAATATATATCCGTTATTGTACCTGTTAGTGTTCTTCAGCGACAATCACATCAAGATACGTTAACGTTTTGCAAAGAACACCCTAATTAAGATGGAAAAAACGTTTTTCGTCATCTGCAAGAAGCCTTGGTGTCACTTTTAGCGAGCACATGTCTTCATATGTTCATGTGTCAAAATTTGTAAATCTTCATTTTATCATCTCAGGAAGTTGGCTAGAATTAGGGCGTATGTCACTAAAGACTCAGCGACAGTTGTTGTTCATGTATTGATGACACCTAAATTAGAATATTGTAACGCATTACAATGCGATTTGCCTAAGTATCAGTTACAACAACTTCAGTATGTTCAAGATACTGCAGCTAGAGTTGTATGTCAAGTTGTTAAATTTCAGCATATTACTCCTGTTTTACAGGAGATTCATTGGCTCCCAATTCAGAATCGTATTGTGTTTAAGATTTTACTGCTAGTATATGAATCACTTAATGGAGCATCGCCTAGTTATTTAGCTCAGCAACTGCATAACTGCTCCTATGCTAAATCTTTGTGGTCTGTTAGTAATGAACTTTTAATGCAACCTAGATCGAATACCAAGACATATGGAGATAGAGCTTTTGCAGTATGTGCCCCAGTATGGAACTTACTACCTTACACTATTCATAAACCAGATATTGTTTTAACTTATAAAAAATCAATTAAGATATACTTATTTACTAAATTTATTTATTTATTTAGTTGTTTTCTTAAAAATTTTATCTTTTAATATTTTAAATTTTAGCATTAAGTGGATTCTTTGTATGATATTGTAAAAATATTGGAATTTTTTTTATGTAATATTGTAAAGATGTTAAATTTTTAGATAATGTAAACTTTCTGAGCGTAATAAGAAGTGCGCTATAGAAGTAAAGTTATTATTATTATTATTATTATTATTATTATTATTATTATTATTATTATTATTATTATTATTATTATTATTA
>JAOBRB020230467.1:0-11843 GCA_027575285.2 Zoanthus pulchellus
AATTTCTCAGCCTCAGGTATGTTCTTAGCATGTTCTTAAATTTTGGCCGATTTTCAGCCTGATGTTCTTATAAAAAACTTCTTATAAAATAATTGCTGTGTCAAAATGACTAGATGACCGGCAGTTGGTCAGGCAACTCAAAAAACTTAATGGCTTTATTTTTTAGTAAAAGCAAACTGCGGGCCATTTAGGTTTTTGAGTTGCGTGAGCGGCTGCCGTTCAAAGAGACACTTCGCATAAATACCTTTATTTTCAACAGCAGTTGTAATTTTGCAAATGAATTCTCGAGCAGAGCAGGGACATGTCATCAGAGGCAGAAACTACTGACGGTGGCCTACCAACACAGAACAAATTACTCATATCGCATACAAATCGCTCGACATCAAACGCAAAATGTTCGTATCAAATAAAAAACGCATGACATCAAACACAAATTGTTCACATTAAATACAAACTGTTCACATCAAATACAAATCAAAATTACATATTGATTTAATTGTTTCTTTTTTCTATTTCAATTGCTATGACCAACTGTCTTCAATAACATATTATTAACATACAACTCATAATAGCATTTTGCACTCTAATTGCGAGACGTATATGCCGCGACATGTTATGTCGCAACTTGGCAGCCGATAAGAAGTGCCCTCAATGGGAGAAACAGCCCACATCAGCGAGATCACCACCCTACTCTTTGCGAGAAGTGTGTGGGTTTCTTAAGCCCCTCGACAAAGTGATCGAGAGACTAAACCTACGGTTTCACGTCCTTATCCGAGAACACGCGAAAGTCTAACCATTTGCAGATGTTAGAGCAAAGGAAGCACTTTCTTCTCAATTATTTTAAGACCCTGAGTGTTGGTCCGTCCGGGAGTCGAACCCGAGCCTCCCGCACAACCTTACCAACTGGGCTAACCCGGGTGGGCAAACTAAAATATCAATATAGCTAAACGTCAACTCAACGAATATATAATTTAGCAAGGTACTATATTTTAGCTGGCCAAACCATCCTTCAGGTGAATAATACTGCATGGTTTGGCTAGCCGAAATATATTACTTTATATTACTGATTATGAGTGTTTTACCGAAAAATACGCCACTCGTAAATTTTATGTAAAACTGCTTCCGGGATTCTAGTGACAGATTCTCCATATCATCACTGGTGAAGATATCGTTGACGTCATTCTTTTTTTTTTTGCCATCTTTTTGTTTCTTTTTTTCTATTTCCGAAACACTCATATCAATGTAATAAAAATTCGCCTCGCTCTCTCGTGAAATATTTTTATCACTCAAAGATAAACTTCATATCATCACGCCACGGGGTAATAAATCCTTATACATTTTTTTAATTTGTAGTGATTCGGGCTGGAATTAATTATAACATATTCAAATTTAACGTTACTAAATGAAAGTTATTTTAGTTTTTATTGTCCTCAATTTTCCACGTTATCTTTTTGCAGGCCAATCAATTCAAATAGTGCAACCGTTTCCTGCAAATATTTTCCAGATTGAGGGAAAATCTGCGAGTTCTACATGCATAGCAAAGGGACAAACGGATGAGGTCCGCTTTGTAAGGCACACACCAAGTGGTCGATTTGCTAAATATCCAGAATCAGAGCGAGTTTTTACTACTAATTATACAAAAGGAGGTATAGCTTATATGATTACATGGTTGTCATAAATTATATATAGAATCCATTTTAAACCCAGGTGTACGTATTGGGAAGTGTTTTATGAGAAACCGGGCAGGGCCAAAAGAAGAGGGTCGGTCGATTCAACTAATATTTTCAACATTTTGATATGTATCTGATATGAACACAATCGGAGTTGGACAACCCCCTTGGTTTTGTTGTCGGGAGACCTCAAATCCGGTGTAAAATATGTCAAGTCTAAAATAGCAAAGTCTCTACTTCCTGATAAATTTAGCTAATGAAAGTTCACGCACCTATTAAAGTTGCTCTCTCTTGATGTGATTCAGGTTTTACAATTTATTTGAGTTGGTTTTGAATGTTTTTATACAGCACAAAATTAAATAGTACCGCGAGGGTCTAAATGTGCATCAAAATTGTACCATTTTCAAAATGAAATCCTCACGCAATTGTTTTGAAAGAAAAAAATATTATTTTCAAGTAGCCGAATACCTTTCTTACTAAATACAGAAAAGTATTACTTGGCGAAAGATAGCGATTAACCGGGATAGTCACCTGAAAATACCAAATATCGGAGAAATATGATATTTTCTTCCAACTTCAGTTATGTGTTATTACAGACTAGGAATCATTGCATATCTTTTAGTGACATACGTCAAATAATTGATCGAACCATAAAGTTGAGTGGCGGAACCATCCATCCATTGCCATGTTTGATCCATATCAAAACTAATATCAAGAGTGCTTAAAGTGCAGAAATTCCAAACGTACCTACAGCTGTTGCTGTTCGTATTTTTCACCTGGAGATGTTTATGCTACAGCGTCTTCTTTCAATTTACTGATTACAGACTGATTGTAAGTGCCTAATTGTTATAGTTAGATCATATACACTGCATTTTATGAAATTATTTGTCTTGACTTAAAGTTTTCTACCTACTTTGCTGTAAGTTATCAATGGTCAGGGGCAAGAATTCGTTTGAATAGATGTGGGATATCGTACGTACAATGAGCAATGGGTTCCAATACCCACATGTGTCTGTGCATCTTATTGGTATTTGAAGTTCAAGACTCGACTGGGTTGTACTATAAGGGAACATCACCGCATGCTCTTTTTCGTGATGCTTGGCTTGTGACACCAGAGATTTGAGTCCGAGAGTTTAATGGATGTATGACCTACACTGCTGTGCGATTCGGACGGTAACTCTCACTCCACTAGATTCACACAGTAGTTATTGAGGAGACTGACGCATGCACATGCATCTTTTAGCTGCCAATTCATGCCTTGTTGAATTTACTGATTTATATGAGTACAACCCATGCATCACACCACTATGTCACCTTCATATCTTTTGCACTGACGACGTTGTGCTTCTCGTTCACAAATATTTAAACGTGTGCTTTTTTGTGCTTGCTGTCATCTACTGGCGAATTAATATCTTCCCGCCTTAACCTGCCTCAAGAGAAGTCATACTGTAGCTGACAATATCCAAGACCGGTGCGTTTACTAACTGCAGGGAAGCTCAGGGCTTCACTGTAACAGCAACCGGCACTGTTAGCCTCACTATACGCACTGTTGGAGAGTGGCAATCTTTTCTTATAATGGAAACAAGTGCACGAAAAAAAAAGCTGCTACAAAACTACAACTGTTTTAGTGCAGAAATTGAGTGTGTTCACAAACTGAAATCAAACGGAAATTAAACCAAATTGTTCCCTCATTCGTGGTAATTACATGATGCCCCAAGAATTCACTCATTCTTTCCCAATACCTCTGGAGCAAGAATTTCATTGCCCCCGTATCATGTAAGCACCGCCTTAGAAACTTGACTTTTAATGGGAGTCGCAAGACAAACCTGAGGAATAATATAGCTCTAGAACATCCGTACATGACGAAAATGGATTAGGTTAGCGCTCACGCATATGCGATCAACATGAACAAAAAACCTTTCCTGGAAAAGTGAACACCGTATTACTTTTTACTAAGAGAAGGTTGGGTCAGTAGAAAAAGTTTGCAAGATTATGCAACAAGAACAAAGTTCTCTCAATTTATCAAGCTTCATCAGTGTCAGACGTAACAATACATTATCGTGCCCGAAACCAGAACAATCGCTGAAAAAACAAAAAAAAAAGACTGAGAGAGAAATAAGAAAGACATCAGAACGATATGAATTAGTGTTTTTGTACTGCAAAACATTTTACTTACCGTATCGTCGAGAAAGAAGAAAAACAAATCGCGTGCGAAATGATAGAAAAAAGAAATGAAGAAAAGTTTAGTGTTCGACAGTGTTAAGAAAAGCGTCGGTACAGATACAGATTATAGAAAACACATCTTCCAAGAAGTACTGAAAATGATTGGTTTCCCTTCTTTCTCTAACGGCACGGACCAGGAAACAATGTATTAGTACCAGCCTCCCATCGTCCTGTCAAGGTACATTTGGAAAAGATAACATCGATGCTACGTTGTGTTTTGTAATCTGATTGTACTTTTGTTTTGATAAAATTAGATTTAGGGAAATCATTAATCTATGAAAGTAATTATTTATTATTTGTAACGTATATTGAACTTATTTAGAAATGTCTTCATTCAATTAATTTAAGTTAGCTAGCCCTACTGACTCTCCTTCTTGAGTTACAATTTTAAAGGAATATCTTACCACAAATAAGGCTAGTAAAATTGATTTGAATGAAGATAAACAAAAATCAAAATCTCCGCCATTTATGAATAAGGTCTATTCATTTCATTTCATTTCAGATAAAATCTTTTTTACACTAAACTTCACTGAAGTTAAAATGGAGGATGATAGCACAATAGAACGGTACCAGTGTTGGGCTCACAAGATTGGAGATAACACTAAAGAATGGGATTCCTCAGCTAAACATGCATTTCATGTGCTAGTTATCAGAAGTAGGAGTTTATTTTTGTAATCATCATCCAATATTATTCTTTATTTACAGTGTCTAGTTTTCTCACCTCCACTGTTTTCTATCCTCTGCAATACAAATTCTTCTATTTTGTTTTGATTTCATGTCTTTTCTTCTCCATATTTCCGGTCGTCTATGGCCTATTTACTTGCGTTCTACTTTCCACAACCAGTTACACCGCTGGTGATCCTAAGTGTGTTGTGTTCATACCAACGGTTTAGTAAAGCACTGTTTGTTACATTTACTTTATAACTATATATAAAGAAGCTTAAGCCGTGTATTAGTCTGTACATACTAACTATGGTCTGTGATGGCCGTTTAAGAACACTCGACGGCAATGTGGAAATTACGAGCAGCAGGCGTATCTAAACTGCGCGAAAACTGCCTGCTGAGCGTTTTGCCCATAAGTCTATGATTTTTTATCTTGCTGTATGTTCTCATATATAACAATATTACTGGAGCGGTTTTTTTTTATTGAGCGAAAGTTGCTTATTGCGTTCCACGAAGGAACCCGCTTCCTAATTTCGTAGGTCTCCTGTGAATGCTAGCGAAAGCTTTGCGGGTTTTTTGGGCTTTCTATAGGGCGGGCAGTTATGACGTCATATTCTCTTTGCGCAAAGGATTCTGCCTCTTTTGCCTCGTGCGACACAAAATTCTTTTTCCTTCTATGTTTTTTGTGTGATTTTAGATAAATTCATTGAACTTCGAACGCACTTATTAATCTTTGATTATTCCTTGTTTAAAACAATTTAATCTCAAAGTCCTCTAGAATGGAAGCGGCAAGTATATATTAAAATAAAGCGTTAAAAACATTATTTATTGCATTATGTTAATAAGGCATTAAAGTTTATACAAGGTAGATAAAAGTACGGTTTAGACTAACAAAAGGGAAATTAAGTTTTTAAAAAGTCTGACTCGAAGTGGAACTTTACAACCACGCAATGTAATAATTAGCTGATCAGATGCACGATAAATAAGCCCGCGAGCAATGGCACAATTAGTTTGCGTTCTCCTTTGTCGACATGCAACGTCAACAAAATCATTTCATTTGCATTTCATGAAGTGTATATATTTGTAAAGGTTTCAGTCCCATTTATTTATACCATTTAATAATTTTTCTTTAAATAAGATTTTTTAAAATATAGATTTTTCGTTTGACACTAGGCGTATTAAGTTGTATTTTGTAATAACCATTTCCTTGATTTACAAAACTAAAATAAGTGTATACTAGCACTTACATTAAGAATAAAATACACATGGTTCCTAAAATGGATTACCGGTTTTGATTTCAATGATTTCCATATTTTACATTTTAAACCAAATTTGTAACATTATATTGGAGTTGTATCGTTGCATAGTAAACAATTACAAAACATCTTTCTTTTATAGCAGTACTCTCATTAATTAGCATTGTTGATGTTTTGCAGAAAGCTCTCTTCCAACCGTTATTCCTGATTCTCCTGTTATTGTGGAGAAAGATCCAGGCAACAACTTTTCAATTTCCTGTAATATATCTATCCCAGATAGATCATTGGATGTCAAGCCTAAATCCATTCATTGGTTGAAAAACAATCTGATAAAACAAAGCCTTTATGCTGATGAGGGTAAGTTTCGGACAAGTCTGAAGCCTCTTGTGTTCTCAAGTATAACCCCCGAGGATGGTGGTAATTACACCTGCAATTTGGAGACGAAATTGAAAAGGATCAGACCTTACAACATAACAGGAGGACCGTACGTTATCAAAGGTGAGTACTGTTTAGGATCAGATATTATAATAAATTATAGTATCACAATAGGTTGGTTGGTGCATCATCAGCGGAAAATATTGCAGAGGTCCGGACCTTAAAATGTTAGAGGAGAACAAGTAAGTATTGTTTAGGATCAATTAAGTCTCATCCCTCGTCTCTTGCTTCAGTATCTGAATAGTGAGTAATTTCAGAATACCTGGGTTTCCACTTGTGTTCTTAATTTTACTGCATATATACTTTTTGAGAACGAGTAAATGAAGTTCTAAGATCAAGAACATGTAAATAATATCCAATTTGAACTAGTTCAACATGCAACCTTGCATTAGGAGCGACATTATCAATAGTAAGTATTGTAGAGGATGTGGTTAAAAGACAAGACCTGGCTCGTACATGGTTTATTGATGAGAATTCAATTAAGATTATTAAGTGACTCCCATTGAACGACATCTTGACATTCTCCCGAAGTTTATTATTGAATAAAGAGATCAATGAAAATACAATTAGAAATTAATAGAAGTGTTTTGAATTTTGATTTAAGTAAAGCTTTTAAGCTCAGATAATTAAGACACTCGTTTATTGCCATTTTCATGAGGACTAACACTAACAAACGGTTGTAATGACTAACAAACTAAGTAACTATTGAATGGATATCGTAATCTGTATAGGAACACAGCGATTGTGTAAAATAATGATAAATCAATGGACTTACTTCACGGCTTCTTCGGTACGATCCGCAATGAGTGAATACATAATAATCATAATTAGTTTCGGCGGGAAAATATCGCTGCCTATTCTACACAGATTGTTCTTTTATTTTGATTTAAGCTAAAGTTTAAAGCTTTGATTGCTCTTTTATTTCTTCTGCGGCTCTTTATTCTTTAAGCTATAAGACGATGGGTTCGTGGAACTTTGCCAAACGGGACATCGGATTCATTGTCCTCTTCCTCCAAAATTCCAAACGGGTAGAGCCTTACAATTGGTCTGTTAAGCTGTTTTCAAACGCTCGTTCTGAGAGAGGCTGATCTTACAATAGCATCCTTACCAGGATAAAGCTGCTTGACAACTCGCATTCTCCAATGGTTACGTTTCTTGTTATCGTTCTTCACCAGGGATCCATAAATCTTGTGTCATTGTTTTTTCTCGTATTCTGAAAGGTTCTACAAAACCTAAGCCGGGTAAACAGGTTTTGAGGTGGTGCTTAATGTTGATCGTTTATTGATTTTCTGAAGTTGTTCTTCGTGTTGGATGGTTTTCTCGATTGCACGATTTACCGAGTCGATAGAGTTCCACAATATTTCTAGTACTTTTGTGATCTTTCCTTCTCCAATTTTTTCATTCATGGTTTGTTGATGTACTTTGTTTTGGGTTTATCACCCGTTGCCTCAGATTCATTACGGCTTCCTAAAGATAACTTTCGAGATTTTTCGTAATGTTTTCTTGCTTCTTCGTTGTGGCCTGTTCCGAAGACTACATTGTCCATATACAGTGTTTGTGAAAGGTATTTGGCGATCCAATCACTTTCAATTCTCAGATAATATTTTAGGGTTTAATTTCAATAACAAAGCTTAAGGTGATGGTGTTGGTCCAGATTGTTAGATTATCATTCGTGAATAGTTCTCGGATTTCTTTAAGTCATCAAAATCGTGTCGCCCCGGCCAATGTAAGATCATCCAGAGAGCAACTGAATGTCTGATGTCGAGCCCCCGGATGTCGGATGCTAAAAACCTGGATGCCGGATGCCGAATGATCTTACATAGGGCAAAATCGTGTGGCGTCTCTATCGCTTTCATTTAGTTCTATCTGTAAAAATGTTTTTGTCAATATTGGGTATCAGGACAATCTTGTGTTGTCTGAATTTGATCAGGACGTTGGAGACACTTTTTATCAGGTTTGGGTCTATATGGAGGGAGCCGTATAAAAACAAAGAGCGTCTTCAGATGTTTTTGCTGAGACATCGTACACGATTATCATTTTACGGTCTTTTTAGCCTGCGTATAGGTTCTTGCACAGGCTCAATAATGCATAGTTTGAGCTGATCTTTTAATTGCATAGTTGTCATACTTTTGATGAAAGGTTGAATCTTTCTGCTTCAGAAGATATATAAGAGACTTGATTCTTCGTTTGCTCAGTTCGTAGATTTTGTTTGTCTTCCACAGGAGTCAAGCGTTGTACATTTCGGTTCTGTTGTCAAGGAAATTGGTTCGTCAAAATTGTTCGGTCCTTAAGTCTCTTTCTCCTGGGTTATTTTGTGGTTGTATTTTGCTTGTTTCCCAGAATTTCGTGTGGATAATTTTGAGCCGCGATTTTTCAGCTGTGCAAAGTGTGATTATGTTGCTAATTATGGTTTGTCGGTTATAGAGTGAAAGTGCCTGATAGTAGCCATCAGAATTTGCTCTCGGTTGCCATGACAATTTTATTGTTTGATATCTTGGTGTTCCCGGTGATAAGGTGATTAGATAGTCGTTTCCTATATGGATGGAGATTTTGCTCCCGTTTTTGCAGTGCGACGGTATTTGGATGTCTTTGAGGGTAGGCAATGGTGGACAGGTTGTGTTTGTGATGAAGACTGCAAAATTGATATTTTCGTTTCTCGCTTCGAGGTTGATCATTACAACGTCATATGAAATGTTTTTGCTTTGTGATTTTCAAATATTGATAGATTGAGCTCTTCGGTCCTTAATGTTTTAGATGCCGTTTGTTTCGACGTCGTTGCTCTTGCGATCTCACGTGTGTTTGTGAATAACGTGTCTATGGTGGGAATCAGTTCAATTCTTTTTTGTTGGTTCTAATGATTTAAATTTGATTTTGTTTGTGCTTCGTTGTCTAGATTCGAACTTAGTTATTTCAGGTCCCTGTCTGCTTTTGAGTGTGATTCATGTTCATTGCTCGTTAAATGAGTCCCAGAATGTCAACCACTTTAGTGGGTCCTCGTTAAATGGTCAAATGTGAATTGCAGGTGTGACAAGCACATGCCAGACAGAATGTCTAGTCTCACCAGGGATTGGGAGGCAGTTAGTTTGTATGATGTTCTTTGAATAATTACAACGCAAAAAAGCACTCGTATATTAACTTTTTACATGGTCGCAGCGGTTTTAACATTTATTGTTTTACAAAAATTATGGCCAATAAATATGCTTTACCGCCGCCTGCGCCTGAGATTCATTATGGAAACGCTGATGATAAATGGAAAACGATTTTTGTGCGCGTTGCAAAATTACGCTTTGGCGACCGTGTTGAAAAAAAATCTGAAGCTGTACAAGTAGCAACGCTATTAACAGTTATTAGAGAAGAAGCGAGAGAAATCTATTTGACATTTATACTCTGACAAAAGAAGAAGAAACCAAAATAGAGTCTGTCTTAAAGAAATTTGCAGAATATTGTCAACCAAGAAAGAATGTTCCAATCGAAAAATACCGACCGATTCAACCAGCAAATACAATAGCCTGGCAAGTCGTAAGAGCACTACAGACAGCTCTGAGAAAGTTGTGAGTTCAACACTATTCGTCCCGACAAAATTTGAAGAGATCGCTTGATATCTGGCATAGTTGACACAAAGGTTAGAAAACGGCTGTTGCGTGAGTCGTATTTACCACTAGCGAAAACAGATGAAATTTGCTGAGCGGCAGGGAGCACGTGCAACGTGGTACCCTAGCACATATACAAGCACGCATCCATTGATTACAGGCTTGTAAAAGTAAAATCTGTCAAGACTTCTTTAGTGGTGTATTGTGGATCTAGAATTAAGGTTATTGGACACGTAACCATAAGAATTTGGCGAAACACTATCTCTTGCTTGTTGGATTTTCGACTAGTCGAAAGTCGTGAGATTCTCCCAATTTTTGGGGCGAAAGGCATGCTTTTGAATGAATATTATCCAGTACAACGACAATGATCAGCTACATAAACCACAGACAGATGGAGCAGCAGTGTACACCATTAATTCGAAAACAAGAGCCGTATTAATAAAGAAGAAATACTGACAAGGTTACCATCAGTGTTCAGTGACCGAATTGGTCAGCTTGATAGCAAGTACACTGTCACACTAGATCCAAACGCTAAACCAGTACAACATTCTGCGCGTCGAGTTTCAGTTGCCCGAAGACCGTAGCTCAAGGAGGCTGTAGATAATCTAGTGGACCAAGAAATAATTGCACTAGTAACCACACCCACTCCTTGGATTAGCTTTATTGTAACTGTACCCAATAAAAACGGAAAAGTGAGGCTATGCTTAGATCTCAAGGCCATACAAAGGAAGAAGTATCCACTCCCAACCATAGAGGAAGTTGTGACGCGACTACACGGTTCCAAGGTTTTTCCGTTGCTAGATGTCCGTAACCGGTTTTGGCATGTTAAGCTAGAGGAAAAATTATCCTACTTTACAACTTTTTATACGTTTGGCCGGTACCGATGGAAGAAAATACCGTTTGGGATCTCCTCCGCGCCAGAAGTGTTTCAGAGGAAAATGCACAAATTTGCTGAAGGTCTAACGAGAACGGAAGTTATGGCTGATAATTTCCTGGTCGTGGGCTACGACAGGAACCTTCTGGCATTTTTAAACCGCTGCGTCCAGCAGGACATACATCTGAACCACGACAAGACGAAGCTTAGGCAAGCGAAGGTACTCTTCATTGGCCACATTACAACTGACAAAGGACTGAAAGTTGGCTCGCCTAAAGTGCTAGCTACTTTTTTTGCTCGTGATTAACAATTTCGTAACTTCCACTGCGCTCTTTGGAATGTGGAAGTACGTGGGCGATACCACCTTGTCAGAAAAAGTACCAAAGGGGCAACAAAGTAGAGCTTTGATGGAAATATTAATCTCAAGTTATGTCTCATTTACTTTTAACTATCCAACGTAGCTTTTTACAATTTGATGAAAACGTTTTATTTAATGTTAATGAGGGAAAGGGGGCTACCAATTTTTCCCTAGTTTATTCTAAACACTGCAAAATATTGAACCATGTGCTAATCATTTAAAGAGAAATTGCAAGTCAGAGACAATTTGGCCTTTTTTCAAAACAACAATGTAGGCATTCTTGACTGCTCTTTGCCAATCAGCAGTATCAAGGCATCATTGAAGTAATACCACCGATTGTTTTTCAAATCAAAAGCTAAGGCAGAACTTTTTTGGCTGCATGAGCTCACTGTTACACACAGATTCAATCCTGTGGGTCAGAAAAAATGGAGAGGGGAATTAGGAGGGTGAAGGAAAAGATTTTAAATTGAATATTAGCGGTAATGATGATGATGCAAATGATGATGATGACAATAATGATGATGTGATGAAGATGAGGTGGAGGAGGAGAAAGAAGAAGATGAGAAAGGGAAAGGAGAAGGAGAAGAAAAAAGAGAAAGGAGAGGAGTAGGAAGTGGAGAAGGAACATAAGAAGATGAGGCGTGGGGAAAAGAAAAGAAATTACATGATTTTTATGAAGTAGTAAGAGTAGAAAGACTAGTAGTAGTAGTAGTAGTAGTAGTAGTAGTAGTAGTAGTAGTAGTAGTAATAGTAGTAGTAGTAGTAGTAGTAGTA
>JAOBRB020230578.1:0-11841 GCA_027575285.2 Zoanthus pulchellus
TAAGCACGAAACAACAATTCTGCCGGTATACGTTGGATCAATTAGTTGATCAAATTGGGCTCACAAAATATTAAATATAAATGAAAAAGAATAGCCAATACAAAGTAGATTTTAAAGTTTTTAAATTTTATGAATCGTACGACTGTTGAAAGAAAGATGTTAGCACTGGGGACAGTTCAGTGGCAATCAAGTCTGGACCGGAGGCTTTGTCAGGTGTTAATGCAGTGAGTTGCTTCTGGATACCAGACATTGTGAACCTTATTTCGGGCATGTCACCAAATGAGGACGGTGGCATTGATGGAATTGAGCTTAAGTCCTCATTAGTAAACACTCTTTGATATTGGTCACACAGTGCTTCTGCCTTGGAGTTGTTTGATGAGCAGACCCGATTATTCCAGATCAGTGTTATGCCTTTGGACTCTGTGCGCAGTAGTTTTAAGTACGACCAAACAAGCTTGACACTACAGTACTTAGCAGAGTCGTTGGGGTCTGGTGTAATTCCTCCCGTCACCTCATGAATATACTTGTCATGTGCATTGCGCAGACGTCTGGATGTGATGTTCCCCAGACGCTTGTGATCGTTATAGTGCTGCAGCTTTCTGGTTCGTCGGGCCTTCTTGTAAGCGCGATCGCGGTTCATTGAACTTTTAATCGATCGACTTACCCAGGGCAATGCCGCTTATGTTTGGACATTATAGCTTTCAGGATGTTGTCAGCTATGAGAGCCCAATTTCATTAACAGAGTTTGTCTCAGGGTCTGATGCTAGGTAAACTGACGCGAAGGTGGAAATAGAGTCACGCAGGCCTGTTACGTCGCCCATGTGCCACTGATAGATCTTATGGGGACGGTTAGGATTAAACTTTGGTGACATGTCAACCTCGAATCGTACAGCATTATGATCACTAATGCCAGGTGTCACGACACGATTGGATAATTTTGGGCTGCGAAGGATGAGATCTAGCGTCCGGTCGATGCGAGTCGGCAGTTTCACATGTTGCGTTAGGCCAAACTTATCAGCAATATTTATCAGGACTTGATCGCAGGCGCCGCAAGGAGTATCATCACGGAAATCGACAGTACACCAATTGAGGAGGTTTAGGATGCCCGTACAATTTAGCAAGAAATTCATCTAGAAAAATTGAGTGGAAGAGGGTCTGCAGCGGAAGGATTATAAAAACTTGATAAAAACAGCTTCTTTGTCTTGGAAAACTGAATTGATACGGTAATAATTTCGCATCCATGTACATTAAAACGAGGCTCTTCAACTGCTATGAGTTCACGACGTATAACAATAAACTCCTCCAGTGGCTGTTGTGTCCTTTCTGAAGATTCATAATGGTCCCAAAAGATAGAACCAGATGGCATAGTTGGATCGATCTTTAACTCACATCCCACAATTGTCCGGTTGATGAAGGTCGGTTAAGGCAAAAAACTTAGTCTGCTTGTTTTTTAACTTTTAAGGCCATTGCAATTAAGGGATTAAACTTTTAATTTCCGTCTTGGTTGGTGGCTTGCTCTCCGACGGTGACTTGCGGACGGACTGGAATTATGCAAGGATGGTCCCAAGGGGCTACTTGGACAGTCAGTGGTCATGGCGGACTGAAGTATCGAGTGGACAGCTAGAACTTAGATTACCGAATGTTATGAAATGTCATTCAGGAGGAATAAGGTTGAGAAGTTTGGGAACATAAATTTGTAGCAAATCCAAACGAATTTGGAGTCGGAGCCAAAGTTCTTATAAGACGGAGTTGTCATAAAAATACAGCCAACATTGTAGCAAACTAGGAACTCTTCGCATTCGATCGCCTTCTGATTTTTTCTAACCACTTTATCTCCAGTGGCTGTTGGATAAAGCCTACATGGATATCTGGCTGGTCCAGGATTAAGTTGGACACCTCCACAAAGCAGTAAGAGACAAAAAACGAGATATCGACGAGGTGATCTCGGAAAGTCCAAGATGGCGGATGAGTTAAATGAGGTCAACTCGGAAATAGCAGCCGTTGCCGTCATAAGTGAGCATTCAATTTTTATAGGACAATCTCTTGGATAAAGTACTACCACTAGGAAGGTGATTTGTCGATGCTTTGACAAATGTAACTGCAGCAAAACGGCGAAAATTAGAACAAGTTAACCCTAAAAAATTGTGGCCGCCATGATGTAGCGCCGCTGACAAATCAAGAATGCCAATGTAGTCTCCTTAGCAGCCGCAATCACTGTGACTAACTTTAAGTACTTATTAGTATCTTTTTTTCTATATAATGTAGTTTTGAAATTTTAATGTTTTTGTAGAAAACAATATGTATGTATAACCTCTGTTAGGTTCGTTCAGGCAAAGCTTTTAGTGAACTCATGAACTGCTCAGGCTTCGGAGACTTTTCAGTGTAACAACCCGAACCTAAGCGACTGAGAACGCAACGAGTTAAATGATGTTACAATCATATCCCTAAAACGGTATGTAAAATCTACTAAGGGCATGCAGGATAAGATATATTACTTTCTGAAATTCTTCAGTTAAAAAAACAAGTTTTGTTATCAGCAGCAAGGTTTCTGATCTGAATATTTGAAAACTCTAATTAATTCCAACATTGATTGCAAGGAATATGTTTATTTCAAAACCAGTTATTTAAAAACAAATCAGAAATGCTTTAGGGATTTTTCTTTTTGTCGTTTGGTTGCTGTTAATAAGCATTCTGCTGAAGAGCGGGTTCTTTTTCACAGCTAATCTACGTAGGCGTCACTGCTATGCAACTCTCACTTGTCACTACCCTCATTCCGCACTTTCAATTGCCGCTGCCCACAAGAGAGCGCGGTTTTTCAGGATTCACCCAACTGCGACCGCTCCCTAAGCAGACGTTTGTCACGGCCGTCACACAGCAACGCAATTTGAACAAACCGCAACACTTATCACTACCTTCTGTGCAAAAATGCCTATTGTCAATCTTGTTACAAGTATTATTGATACACAAAATTACAACTGCACTGGTGTTCCAATCTAACAAGCATTTCCAGAAATCTCCCTCACAAATTAAATTTCCTTATTATTCAAACAAACTATTAAAGTGGCAATGAAATAAGAATTAAAATTCTTTATATCCTCTTGTACCTAAACATCGGATTTTGGTGAGTATAAGATTTCTAATCCACCCACTGTTTACCCTCAAACTTTGCATTTTTCAAGTTAAAATGTCGCCATTTTGCGCGCGACCAAAAGGTCGGCTTCCAATGGAAATAACGTATCGGTTGTAACTGCTGAGACACGCTGTTGAGGCTGATATGAAAAAGGTGAATACTGTTCCAACGATACAACAAATAAATTAAACTGTTACAATAAAACCTGAACATCACTATTTTTCTTCAGGCGAAATCTGAAGAAATAAATGGACAGAAATTGTTGATTTTATGCTGAGATCTGAGTAAGTTTTTGATAAGTAATGTTCACAAAAAATGTAATAGGTCTGCCGAAGCAAAACTTCTGCGATTAGAACACAAACTATCGTTTGCACACAAGTAATATCACAGGAGCTGTGAAACCACTGACTACGTCATCATAATAGCCTATTTTATTACTAGGGTTTGGTTTGGAATTTTTGGCAGCAAAAGATTGATTTACTGAAAATTTCACGAAATTCTGTTTGTGATTTCTGAATAAAGAAATTAAAAACATTCATTTCATAGATAATTTAAGACTTACCCCCTTGACAAGTAGTCTATTGATTTTTCAAATCAAGTTTTGAAACTCAGAGATACCTGTTAAAAAAACTAAAAATAACTCCAATTAAAGCACGTGTCTAAAATTAAACTCGAGTTTTTCAAACGAATGAAAACAGAGACTTGCGGCACACGCCTTTCTGTTCCATCACGCATTTAAATCCTTTATTTAGATTTACAAATATGCTTATAATTTTAAAAGCATCAATTACGAGTGCGCCATATTTTGTTAAATAGATAATTTATCAAGTTGTTTTTGACATAATTCCTTTTTTTCTCGTCAACGAGATTTCTAACTAATGTCACCTTCGTGTATTCTTTGAATGTTTAGCACTTTGTTAAAAACGCTTAAAGGCTGCTTTACATTAATGTTCAATTGCCAAGATATGCTGAAAACTGATTAACCGGAGACATACTTAATGAATTCAACGACTGGTAATACTTGTTATCAAATATTCTAAGGTTGTGAATAAAACCTCTCACGATGCAGCAGTAATACATCGTTACATTTGACAGTAAAATAATCCCTCATGTTCAGCTAAATCATATCTTCTTAATATAATACGAATGAGCCTTTTACTCCTTCGAGGCTAAAAACATGGATTTATGTGTTCACATATTGCACACAGAGGACAAGATGGTTTAGTTGAAAAGGTGAAAAACACCGAAGATGTATTCTCCGCTATCGCAAGATCGACAGCTGAGCCACATTCACACTTTCAATATTTTGTTATTGCATCTAACATATAATAGGTAATAAAAATGATAAAACTGATTATTGCTCGATATGAACTGAAGTCACAGTATCCCAGTAAAAACAACACTAAGTATATTGGTACCTATGTTAAAACGTCTAACATTCTCCATCAACACATGTGAAAGTTAAACCTTAGCACGCTGTAGTTTTACTTAAATTGCAAATGAGGGAGTCAAACATGATCACTTTAAAAACCAGTATTACATTACAAAGAATTTGTTGATGGCATAAACACCTAATGGCGGTGCTGCGTACCTGTCTCGCGATAAAAGGCACGACCTAACATTTTAACTAAGAGTACGATGAAAAACATCTCAATTGGAAAGATTTTTAAAATTAAAACTAAATTCTGAAACCAAATGAATCTTAAAATTAGTGATATTCAACATCTTATATATATACATCTCCATGGAGCGTTTAAGGTTGAGCAAACAGCAAGTCAATTTGGTGTTGCTATTCTGTGAAGAAGCTGAAAGTTCATTTAAGAACTTTAGTAAGGCTAAATCAGATTATATCTCTGCCGCATTTGTATTCTATAGCTTACAAAGCCATTTACGTATTATTTTGCAACCTTTAAAAGTTACTAGGTTATTCATTTGCCAAACTGCAAAAGCAAATTGTGACAACTCCTCAGCATCCACTCGGCGTTACTTTTGCTTTTTACTTCTCCAATCATCGTCAGCTGCTATTTGCAGACCAAGATGCATCGCAGGTAACCTGCATGTCTTTTTGAGGTTAGTGACCGATTTCTGCTTTATAATGCCTTCAGCTTGTCTAAAATATCTTGCGCTTCAGACTCCAGCTCTTTATTATCCTCTTCACTGCATTTTTGCCCTCGTCTTCTCGGGGGAGCTCTAGGTTCACTGTTACCATCTAGAGGTATATCCACTCCTCCCTTTGCGCGACCTTTCGTGGCCTCAATGACTTCTTCCGCCAGCTGAATCTGCTGTATAGGAATGTTTGCCCGTGTACGAGTACGCCTGAGATCCACTGGACGACCTGGTAAGGCAATCGATAGAGCTAATGTACTTGCTGCAGCCAACAGAATCTAAGCTCCACCTAACGATTCACTGACTCTAAAACAGTTCTCGTCTTTAAAAGCTGTGTGTGTTTCTGACTGTTGTCACCATCCCTAGCTGATTGCTGTATTCTGCTGCACATTGCTTTGATATTACGATAATTAACAACTGTTCTGTCTGACCTCTTCCGACCTTCTTCTAACAATTTGAATAATCTGAAGACGTTTCTCAAGTTTCTCTTAGCGATGTCTACTAATCATTACAATCTTCCTTTTCATATGGCGACGGCTGAACTAAAATAGTCATTTCCTGTCAACTAAACATCGTTCTCAATTTATCAGATGGCTCGGCATATTAACAAACATATTGTTTTCTGGGTCTTCTTTTAACGATCTCCTTCAGTAAAACTTTCTCCACATTATTTGTCTACAAGGCCTTACTCTTCCTTTACAATCTGATATCTTTGCTGATGGTTGTCCCTCACACAAATCTATGGTACACTATTCTTCCTACAGCAACCGTTATGGCTATTCAAAAACAAACGCTATGAAAATCAATTTGCTCATAAAGTAGTAAACAACGACTACCAGAGTAACTAACAACCACAATGCTTGCAGCTCCTGCCTTTTTTTCTGGCTGGCCTGTCTGGACCTCTGAAGTAATTATTGTTCCTACAGGTCCTAACATAGCAATCTAAGAAAGCTATTATTCAAAAAAAAACGTTGACATTCTGTTTTAGACTCCTTCTACAGCACCTACCTTTTGTGCAAGTATCTGCTCTGAAAATGACATTTATTCAGAATATATACACTGTACAAAGAGTTATGATATTAACCGCATCAGTATCCGACAGTATTTAATAACCTCACCTTTTCTCGCTGCTGCCTTTTTTCTAGCTGGTCTGGCTGGATCTCTAAAGGCACTTCCAGTCTTTAATGCTTCCATTAGCCCGTCAAGAACACCTTCTTGGTTATCATCTAACGTGTAGAAACAGACGTGTTATACATAGCATAGCATAGCATACCAAACAATATCTCTTGGTCACATGTAATACATAGCATACCAAACAATGTTTCTTGGTTACGTGTTATAAATACTAATAGCATAGCATACCAAACAATATCTCTCGGTCACGTGTTCTATATAAGATAGCATACCAAACAATACTTTTTTGTCACGTGTTATATATAGGATAACATACCAAACAATACTTCTTGGTAATACGGTTGTAAAACTAAAATAGAACTGGGTATATTTTAACCCCATTTGAACAAGTAGACCCAGACACATAAAAAACAAATAGCATTGTGATTAAAGAATGTTGCACTTTTTCTAAGAAGCAAAAATATCCTGGCATGATCAAAATCATTACTGGGTTCCTATACCAGCAGCGTTATCTTTCATCTCATACTTTGTAATAACAATTATATTATATATTAATATATATATTAATAATATTTATTGTAATAATATTTATTATCAATGCAAATGTTTTGCAATTGTTCCTGTGCCGCTCACGTGATTTAAAAGGTGGCACGAGTCATACAACTCTTTCTTATATCTTACTTTTATAGGATATAGGAACAACTGTTTCCTATCTCGACAGAGCAGGAGCCAGGAGCTCAAAAGCGTGGATGCAGAAATGCAGATTTCTTACTTTATAAACCAATCCGACATCAGGCGTTACAATAATTTAAACGTAAACTATTAACTTTATACGTACGAAAATAACGTTAACTAGGAGTAACCAAAGGTTATGAAATGCGGGCGGGAACACGTTTGTGCATCTTTCTTTTAGTGTGCTTGTTACTGAGGCTACCCGTAGGGAGACCGAGTCTAGGTTTACCTATCTATATATCATGTTGCGTTTCGGATGAAGTTTTACCCAGTCATTGGGTTCAGTTAGTTTTTTTTCCATCGGATGCCTCTTCTGAATCGATTGTGTAATGCTACACATGCCAGCACATCTCAATGAGGACCACAAAATACAAATAAGAACACCTAGTATTTCAATCTGCTGCAAAACTATTGTCAAACGTATGTACGGAACTGACATCAAAATCGACCGGGCTAAGAACAGCGACAGAAACCCCCACTTTCTCCAATTATATTACTTTCCGTCACGTGAGAAATGAATGGTGATCCATTTCTAAATTTGTCGACAATTCACAGAGTCTAGAGATCACGTGTAAGCTTTTTTTTGAATGTCGAGTTATTATCGATCGATTTTGGCTGAATAAATTTGAAGCAAGAGGTTGTGTGCTCCTTTTCACGCCAGCACATCATTTGGCTGATAATACTTACCAGTACTCATGTCGATGCCTGGTGTTCTCTTGGATTTCTCAGCTTCCATTCTTTTCTTTCTTTCTTTTTCTTTTGCCTGCAAAGAAAAAAGCTTGCAAGAGAGTTGCAAAATATTTGCTATTTCTATGACAACAAGAATTTTGAATATCAAGATCTGTCATTGAACATGTAAAATGGATAACATATATTCATAATATACACTTGTATACACTGACTTTTGCATGTTTTACTCTTTTCCTTAAAATGTCTTTTCGGTAACTTATTCAAACAATGAACCCAAACCGAATCCCATCAATAGTACAGTACCTTTATTGTTATAATTTTATATTCCTTTTTTTTTCTTTTCTTGATTAACCTTAAATAAAATTGTAATCCTCTGTCCTGCATAGACTAGAATTACTATTTGCAGATCAGAGGAGTTATTGGAGATGATTTTAAAAATATTTGATTATTATTTGATTACTTGTTTGGACCATCTCCAAACTTTTGTAAACTGGAATCGTTCTTTAGCGCGTAAACATTTTACATGAAGAAACACCCTGGTGCCAGGGTCACTACTGGAATAGATCGCACAGATATATCAAAACACCGGCATGCAAGCAATTTCATTTATACTTGTAAATTATCGCTTTTGCCACATCATCCTCAAGCAAAACAAGAGCGCGTTTGTTAGCTATGCACCACGCTGATAGAATCTAATGGCGTAAACATGGCAATAACTTTATTATATTCACGTTCTATCAACCCTACATCAATACAAGATCAAACACCCAAGAGAAGAGTAAGAAATACACTTAAAAATTTCTATAAAATGATAAAAAAAATTCACCGTAATGGAAAAAAACAAAACCGACGTTTAGGACTGTAGTCTTTCATAGGAGTAAAAACGTTGGAGAGGTTGTTAACCTTAGAGTTAACTGAAACTTACCGCATTTTCTTTTGCTCGTCTTTCTTTTTCTTCCTTATCTCTTCTTTTTGCATTGTCTTTCTTTGCTTTCTGTTGAAGTGATATATTGCATTTTGTAAATAATAATAAATAATCTTGGCACTGGTTTTGTATTATAAACAATAAATTCTAACTTCTCTAATGAACCAGCAATACTCAGAAAAAATCTGAGTCCATGACGGGAATCGAACCCACGACCTTCCGAACACCGGGCGGACGCTCTATCCACTGAGCTACAAGGACTCTTAGGAGAGCGAGGTCATTTGTTATGTTCTTAAATAGACTCGTGAACAGAATCCTCTGTCTTTCAAACAAGCCCTCGTCATGTTATATTCGCCATAGCCACCATTTCACGGACAGCACAATACTTTGAAAATAATAAATAATCTTGGCACTGGTTTTGTATTATCAACAATAAATTCTAACTTCTCTAATGAACCAGCAATACTCAGAAAAAATCTGAGTCCACGACGGGAATCGAACCCACGACCTTATAACATGCATGACGAGTGCTTGTTTGAGACAGAGGATTCTGTTCACGATTCTTTTAAAGAACATAACAAATGACCTCGCTCTCCTAAGAGTCCTTGTAGCTCAGTGGATAGAGCGTCCGCCTGGTGTTGGGAAGGTCGTAGGTTCGATTCCCGTCATGGATTCAGATTTTTTCTGTGTTTTGCTGGTTCATTAGAGAAGTTAGAATTTATTGTTTATGATATATAGCAGATTTGACAAGAATTGCAACAGAAAATCAAACTCGCATATCTATTTGTTTATAGGAAACTACAATCAATCCTAAATACAAACACAAATCGTCAGGGAGTGTGAAAAGATGTTAGCAAATACTTAAAATTTGGGCACAACAAGGCAAGGGATACAACAGTAGTAACATATTTACAGTGATGCTAAAATGACTCTATAGAAGCGAATTAGATTAAAAGCTCAAACAAGAAAAAGCTTCTGCCACAACTGCCAACTGCATGAGTTTTAAAACGTTAACGTAATTGAATTGTAGCCATTGAATCTTACCTCGTACTCCTTTAAGAAAGAGCTCAGATAACCAAAGAAATCTTCAAGAGACGTTTTCTTTGGATCCATTGCAAAAAACGTTACCACATCAGAAAACATAGTTGACATGTTTTTATGCATTTCTACCAACACGTCCACCTGGTCCTTGGCGCCACTAAAGAACTCATAAAACACGGTTAAGGAACCTCGTAAAACCAGTGGTCAACATAAATAGTTCAAAAAGGAATGAACTAGGTAGTAACATGTATTAGTATCACCCAACTAGTGGACAAATGCAAATCCTGAATTTTACATGGCAACGCTACTTGAGGACAATTAGTAATAGTCATCGAGTAGCGAAATTCGCACGCTTTCTTTTGTATTATTCCCAAATATAGCTTTCTTCAACTTGCATTTGCTAACTTTATTATTTCTTTTTTTGTCCTACTAGTTTGGTGATACTTAAACAATTAGACTCTTCGGCATCAAGAGCCATGGGTTCAATAGCCTTTCGGGCTACGGGTCTAATTGTTAATTAAACATGATATGAGGAAAACAAAACCATTTATACGGTATCACGGATTTAAGCCAACTATGTCGCCCCACTACTGTTTCTGCAAAACGAAGGACAAAGTTTGTATGTACAGTATAAAGAAAATCGGACAACCTGAAATGATGTAAAGTAATCTCTTCCCTTTTGGTCAAATACAAAAAAAATGATGATGATAATAATGACAAAAATACTTGTTTCATACAGTATTTCCTTTTTCAACAAAATGAATTTAACATAATCAAAGATAACAAAAATAGTATTTAATTTTTTTACCACAGAGATAGTAATTGGGAATTCAAAACAACACCCAAAACACTTTGGTAAATATAAAGGATATCTTCATAACTGTTCCAAACTTGTCTTCAGGTGAACTTGGTTGAAACAAATCTATTTCCTTTTCTAGTTTTTTGAGGCCTCCTTGCATTGAATTGATAGACTTCTGTAGAATATCTTGAGATACTGTTGAACGACATACAAGTTTGGGTTAATAAGATTCTTTTGACTAAAATTGTTTGTTTTGTTATTAAAAATCAAGAGTAGTGAATTGTCTAGTAACTCCGTTTCAATTACGAGGACCATGAATGTCACAGTCAGACGTTAGATCTTGAAACGTGAAAACAAAGTTTTAAGACAAGCAGAACGAAAGACGTTTTCTGCGTCCTCTTTGGCTTGAAAGTCGTCGATTACCAAGTGCATTCAGAATATTTAACAACAAATACCGTGACATAACATTTATTTTACCAACATAAAACTACTTGAAACCTTGCCCTCAAAGCAGCCAAGACTGGATACAATCTTTAATGCACAAAGTCTATATATGTAAAGTTACTGGGTTGCAACCTGACCAAACCTTACAAATCAAAACGTATTTCATCAAACATATAGACAACTTGCCTCGTGAAGCCTGTTCTACATGCGAAATTTCAAGTTCAAATCCGTTAATTTCAGGATATTTTTCTTCTACTGCTTCTGCAATAAAGTGAAGAAGATTTCTTTGCCCATCCATTGACTTTGTTGAGCTCAACTGAAGATAGGACAGAAAATGAAGTACGTTGAACGGATATCAACGGCAAGAAAGCAAACATAAACACAAGGTTACTCAAACGAACAAACAATACTCTAGATTACATATAGGGAAAACCTAACTGTAAGAAATATTCCGCTAATTGGCCAAAACAAAAAAGAATACTAATTATACAACTACTTATGATAAGAGATATATACAGCCTTGTATCGCTTGTCTTGACAGTAACGCATATTAAAAAAAAGAAACATATTACTTGCTACTGTGATGGATAATGTATCAGTTCCATAATTTTAAGAAATCATCTAGACGCCTATACAAGCGTTTACTGGGGCTACCTAGTGTGACATTATTGTTGTTATCCGGAGTATACATCTGTGCACAAAATAACAGCTTATTATCATGCTTAATTAACTGCATGAATTGAATCTCCACTGAATGTGGAGATACCCCTTAATTACCATTGCTCCCAGGTCCACTCTTACCCAGTGTGGTAACACCTGTTAGGGTCCCATCTATGGGTA
>JAOBRB020230689.1:0-11841 GCA_027575285.2 Zoanthus pulchellus
GTTACCTCCTCTCACACGGGTAGCCTGTTACCTCCTTTTGAAAGGGTTTATAGTATTATTATACGTCTTATATATATATTAATAATGAGAGCATTTTTCTTTTTTCGTCTTGCCTCTCTCTATGTATAGAAGAAGCAGATTTCTGTTAAGAAAAAACCGCGATATATTGACCGTGCAAACTTTCATTACTTGCAAGGAGACTTTCAGGTCGATGTTATCATTAGATGGCTCAATAACGCTTCTTAATATTCAAATGAACGGTTCGTTTTTAAAAGCAACTAGGCGCCAACATGCGTTTACTAGGGCTACCTTATGTGCCTTGAAAAAGATTACTTTAGTATAAGAATTTCAGAATAGCAAGCTATCATTCAATGTCCAAAAAGAAAGTAAAGAAAATGTCCTATTTCAGTTTACAAAAAACCAAAAATATTTTCTTTTTATAAAATTAATCCTCGTCAATTCTGTAAAAACTGTGAGAAATGTCAGTTTGCAAACAATACACTTAAGAGCTTTCATGTTTTTTTTAATTTCATGAAAGTCGACTGCTTGCTTTCTTCTATGGAACTTTAACTTTATGTTTAAGTTAAACAATAAAAAGAATTTCTTACATAAAGTTTGGTTGTAAAAAAGCAAAATGCTAAGAAAAAAATATAGAAATAAAACAAAAATAAACTTTTAAAATGTGTACTGTGGTAGACAGCAGCTTTTCAGTAGACGGTAAAGTTTGAAAACCTGAAGTTTATAAAGATATTGCAAAATTTTGTAGACCTAGCCCTTTACAAGTCGATAAAAAATTGCAGATATTGACATCTCAACAAAGACTAAATTATGCAACATTTGGCAGCTCTTGGACAACAAACACGTGTGACACAAACAGTTCACAGTAAACTTGTTGATCGCCGTAAGTCAAAGCACAACAATCTTTCCAGCCTTTGTACAATATTTGCTGTAAATTACAAGGAAAAATAATTCCATTTTGAAGTCGTAAAAAAGCTCTAGAAACACGTCCCGTAATGATTTGACACGAATATGAAGTGAATTGACTGGAACAATCGCCATGTCTGTTATTAATTTGAGTGTACTTTGACCGTCGGAGCAAGAACTTCATTGGAAGACATCTTTAAGAAAACTTGAAAAAGCTGTTTGAAACTCTTCTCAGTCTCAACAAAACTTGTTTGGAAAGCTATTTGGAGTTTTGATCAAAAGCCTTTTCATCAGAGCTAAACGCAATCAGGCCCGTAGCCAGGATACTTTGAGGGGGGTTCTGGGCGTGGGGTCCAGGGGCCCGCCTAAGGGCCCCGGTGGGGTTAAGGGGCGAAGCGATTGGTCAATTTACCTAGACAACAAGCCTTATTAATATTCATTACTCATGGGGCTACAGACACGTCGTACGACCAGGGAACGGCTCGAACGCTAGTAATAAACAGTGCAAAAATGCCGTGCAAGTCTGTAATAAATTAAAATAATTTTGATTTTTACTAAGGTAATTCGCTGGCAAAAGGGGGGTTTGCCGAAAAAGGGGGGTTCCTGGCTACGGGCCTGGTAATGACTTCTTGGTAATTGGTAAACCTAAACTCGGCTTACCAACAGGTTGCATGAGTAAAAAGTAAATGACTTATGGACGCTCAAACGCTTCGCTTGTGATCTCCCAACTTTCTGCCTGTATCCATCACACGATAAAATCACGCTACGCATTAATTAATTATTTATTAATTGAACGGTCAAACCAGCAACACTTTTGAGATGATATTTAAAATAAAATTTAAAACGAGAAGCCATTCCATTTTTGATGTAAAATTTTAAAATAATATTTCGGCTATATATCCTCCGACAACCATCTTCAGATAATTTTGAAGTTCTACAAACATTGTGAATTTATCTAATTTAAGAGACTCAAGGGAATTGATTGACCTTGTTCGTTTAGTGTAGGTCTTAAACAATGCCTCGGATAACTTTCTTTCCTTATAATTGTTTAAACCGTCATTCAATACTAAAAATTGTTCGATATTTACAGGCGGGTGATGCATAATGATGATTTATCTCTTGCACTATGATCTTTTATTCTTTCTGTTTATCTTCTGTCCGTTTCTCTAATTTTGTTAGTACATTTAACATCTGGATCCTGAACTGAATTTTATACCATATATAGGTACTGGGCAAGGGCATGTGCAGTTCTTACTTGTATATTGGGCACGACATGGCTTGTGGGATTGTTCTTTTTAAATGGAGCATCAGTTCTCATGGCATATTTGTTCAATATTTTGAACGGCCTTCAGGTAGATACTAATTTTTAACAATTATTCCAAGAGTGTAAGTTTAATATGAGATAGTAAATTGCCAGCAAGGCGCGTATTAATAAATTTCATGAGCTTTAGAAACTCTTCGAAGCTTGAAAAATGACAACACTGAACATTCTTACATATTCTTACATTTCTCAGTGGCAGCACTTTAGTGGTCATTCAGTATTTAAGCTGATAGCCAAGATTGAGTGAATGAACCAAACAAAACGCAATATTCGAGGTTGCAAATTTAATAAATCGATATTTTTTGACTTATCAGATTTTTTGAAAAGCTAAACACAACTAAAACTTTCCGCGGGATTCTCAAATTGCATTGATGGCAAACAAAAACTTAGAACAGGCCATTCCCGAGTGTGTTTTTTGTACCTATTTTTCAAAACGAGCCTAAGTGCGAAACCTTTTATATGAAAGTGAGTTCAACATTCAGTTTCGTTTTAATTCAACCCAAAGTCATTTTCGTAAGAATGGGTTCACGCTTAGACCCGCTTTAAAACAGAAGCGTAAGGGAACTTTTTAGAAATGGCCTATTGATACATCTTATAGCTTTGTGTTGTTGTCCAGGCTATATGAAAAAGTGAAAAACTATATTGGTTATGCAATGAGTCGTAATTTTTTTATAATTTCATGTGACAATTTCCTTTATCGCTTGGCCTAATAGTATTTCGATTACATTTTTTATGGTGTAACTTGTGTTTAACTCTTTCACTCCCAGTTCAATGATTAAGTTCTCCCAGCTTGAGTCTATACTGTTCATTGAACAAGTTTGAGAGAATTTTACTTTTAATCATCAGTGGTTTGCTTTGTTTGATCAATTCGCATTTTCTCATTACCAAATGTCTTATTTTGAATTTGTTATGTAAGAAGAAATTGAGCGTTGATAACTGATTGGGATTGAGAGGGTTAAAATTTGAAAATTCACTTCCGGTTTCAACTTGATCGAGAAGTGGAAGGCTAGTAACTAGCCTTGTGTTTTCTGGACAGTGAGGTCAAATGCAATATTTACAAGTGAGAGTCAGGTCTTTCTATTACATATCTTTCCATTTTCTTGTAAAATATAGTAGCGAGGTGTGTTTTAGCTAACTAAATTGAATATATTTTTCTCAACCTCATTAATTAATCATCAAGTTAAAACAAAAAAAATCATAACCGTGAACATGGTTTGAAAATCCGATCTTAATAGCATAGATTTTTATTTATATGTATGTCGTTCAGTGGAATAGAATAAAGAATTATATTAATATACTAATACTAGTATCGAGTAGAAATACTTCACACCAGTGGTGTTTGGCCGCATTTGCATTTCACTCAAGTAAAAATTGGTCCCGGGAATCCGCACTAACCCCGTAATCATGAAACTGCTACGTTGCCAGCGTGGTGGTCCCTGATGGTGTAGTGGTCAGCACTCCTGACTAGAATACAGGGAGACGTGGGTTCGATTCCCGTTCGGGGCATATACCAATATTTCGTATGATTGTATTTGTTCTTCTGTATGAATCTTCTTGTTATTTTATTTCAATTTATATATATTGTATAATTTTGAATAGTGACTGCTCCGCCTCGATTTGCTCTGATATTTGCGGATTAATCCTTTTCAAATCAAAAATGTAATTTATAATTTGTTGATAAAGTGTTTATTATGTGTTTTACTCTTACATCTATTATATATTCTTCCTTTAGGGACTTTTTATCTTCGTCTTCCATTGTCTACTCGATGACAGGGTATGTGTTTCTTTAGATTGCTTTTCGATTCATAGCCTTGTATCCCAAGGTTTATGATTTATTGATTGTTATTGTTATCTATTAAACGACCTAGAGTGCGTTCAAAAGAGAACCCTTTCAATCATTTCCCCTAATTACAATTATGAAAACGCTCTATTGTCGTTTAATCTACAAACATTAGAGAACCACCATGAGCACTTATGTCAGTCGTTGTTCCAGGCCATCACAGAGAATACTGCATATCGCTTACATAAACTCTTACAACCTTTACTCAGTCAAAATACTCTTTTAGACACATGCGCACTTTCGATATAAGTTTTAACACAAACAGGTCTAAAAAGAGTTTCATCACCTATCACTGTAATTGGGCAATAATTTTACTTAAATTCCATTGTGATATTTTAAATGCATAGTTCTAATAGTAGTATAGTTTTAAATTGAAGAATTGTAATATTGTTTTAAATAGTAATACTCAATTCAGCCTTTTGGCTGCAATGTATTTGTTAATAAAGTATCTATCTATCTTTCTTGTTGTTGTAATATCCTTTCAGGGCAACCTCGTTCCCAGGGCTTTTCCTTATGTTGTAGGTGCGGTCGGGAAAAGGCCCTGTCCTCGGCTTGTCATGTGATCACCTTTACGCTCAAAATCTCTGGGTGTGATAAATTAGTATGCTTCTAAAATAAATTGAAATGAAAATCAAGTGAGAAAACTAGCGTTTCCGTTGAATGTGCCGTTAGTTGTCTTGGGTTTGCTCTAAATAAGACAAACTTCCAATCATTTTGCTCAAAACAGCTACAGGTCGAGAGTTTTGAATATAATTTGAAAGGGTACGGTTGCTGCTCTTCTTCCAACGGGACTTGAAAAATCGTTGTTGTTTCATTTATTACGGCATTTCTTGCCGGTCAAGGCGAAAAGCAACATTATCATTGTCGGAGTGTACATAAAATATTTTTTCATATAAAAAGCAGAAAACTGATGAAATGTAATGTCAACAATACCGTGTTTATGTAATGAAATTATGAAAAGGTTTTGGGTGTATTCTTTTATACCAAAATTTCAATTACATTCGTCAGTTTTATTTAAAACCATATCCATTACATAAAAAACTTAAATACTGACAAAACTTTTATTTTCTATCACTAAGTATTAAACTTTTAAATCAATGAAAAAGGAACGTTCGCATCTCATCGTACCTGTTTGGTGACCCGTTTTAATTGCAAGACTATAAGTTCATTCCATCGCTCATTCATTAGTATCAAGTACATGAAAGCATACCTTGTTCTTAACCCACTTGAGAGTCGCTGTTTGAAGTAATATTTTTGTTGGAAATTGCGTTGAATATGTCCACTAAAAAGGGAAGCTATCTATTGGTTCGCTCCAAATCTTATCAGAATTAAAATTCTTTAGAAATTCATATTTGTTTCCATACAAAACAAACCCATTCGACCTTCTGCACAGTTCCTTCGAAGTGTGACTTATTTCGCTGGCACTTCCCATCTTGATATTATGATACAGTATACTTGGGCAGTGTTTCATGATAACATCCGCAACAACAACAGGTTGGTTTGAGGAAACTGCTCGAATCAGTATGTCTCTCTGTTTAGTCGACAAAATCATTTCATCAAATGATCCGATTGGTTAAAAACAAAACCGAGTCAAGTTCACTAGTTTCGCTAACTTTCGTTGCTTGGATTTGTCAAAAGAAAAGATTTTTTGTGGCCATTCAACTGATGGTGCAACGTGAACGCATCGCTTCACTAAAGTCTCTCGGGTTGCACACCATCACCGACACCGACGAAGTTTGGTTTGAATTTTTTCGCAACTCTCCTAAAATAATATGATTTTTAACACAAAGGCCTCGCAGTTTCGACAAAACAAAAGAGAAAAGAGATCTTCTTCTAAGAAAGTCACTCTACTCGCTCGAAATATCTAAGAACTTAAATTATTTTCTGATCTTTTTTTTACCAAATATTCGAACTAAATGTATGCTTACTCTCATTTCTGAGACCACAAAGTCGACAAACCAAAATTCTTTAAATGACTCTTCGTGGTGTCGCTGATCTTCCGCCTTTAAGATCCATCATTTAATTTTAAAATTATAAAAAGTTTTAAACGATGGAGCTAATAAATTTGAAAACAGAAATATAACTTTTCACCAAAAAACATGCCTTACAATTGACCTTTATATATGTTACGTTTTAATTTAATTTCAGAGCTCTTTAAGACAGCATAAATTAACACTGTGTGCATAAGTTAAAAAAATCTGTCAGCCAATGTAATTGCAGAAACAACTAGCCGAGGCCAGTGCCTTTTCCCGACCGCACCTTCAACATAGGTAAAAGCCCTGGGAACGAAATTGTTTTTAGGATAGATAAATGAGTACCGTTACCGATTTCTTGCTCATTGTATTAAAATATGTTATATTGTATCATATTGTATTTTATCCCATGCCTTAAAAATACCAGCCGATATGGAAACTGGAGTTCTAGAGCTCTGATAGGGTCACCCCTGCCGAGAAGGTCGAAGGATAGGAGCCACACAAAGAGTGATCCGCTGGTTCTCCAGGTTGGGGATTGGTCATATTTCTGAAACCAGAAGCAGATAGAATTCATTCAATCTCGGATGTCCACTGACTACCCATCTGAACTCTAAAAATACAGCCAATCAGTGGCTTGGAAAACCGTTACATATTCTGCGGTATCCAACGGGATGTAGTATTTAACGGATAGTATTTCACGCGGCTTCCCGGTCATTACGTGCGAGCGACTGTCTAAATGGTGTTAAAACTGTGTCTCCATAAATGTATACAATGATTTCAATTTAAACTCATCAGTGTTCACCAGTGCTTAAAGTGCAACTAAATTGTTTTCTTGTTCTTGTTTCAAAATATTGTTTTCATCACGAGATCATAAATTTCATATCTTCGCGCCGCTGTGTAATGTTTTTTTGTTTTGTTATATGGTTATAAACTACGAAAAACTAAAGGAGAAAATATGCTTATTGAATTCTCACACAAAGTGTCAAATTTATGCAAAATTTAAGCTTAACAACTTCAATTTCTTAAGAAAAAATAACTTCAATGTCTTTGGGAAAAAGTTTGACAGTTTTTTTCTAACCCTCATCAGAAATATCAGCAAAAACTCTAGCGTCTTCTCTGTTTGCCATGTTTTGCAATGCATGCGACGACAAGCGCGGGAAAATACTGACGCGTACGCACATCCGGGACATTTGGTAAATAACTTTTTCACATTACATTCTAGTGAAGTATGGAAAATGTCAGTAACCACATAATAATACAAACAGGACAATCATTATAATAAATAATATATACAAACACATGCGGAGACAAAGAACTCAGAAAAAATCTGAGCTCCAGATGGGAATCGAACCCATGACCCGCCGTACACTAGTCAGACGCTCTACCACTGAGACACGGAAACTAATATGGCAAGCAAGGTCACTGAATGACATTAGTGTTTCATGGAGGCAGTGATCGTATTGACTGCATCGCGCAGTCACATTAATAAAGTCTCTAGTAATAATACAAACTATAGAATAATCACCGTTATTTGCCTTTTCTACTTATTTTTGGAGGAATTTAGAAAAATGACTGACGTCATTCACGGCTATTTGCCAGTTCCATTCAGAATGCGAACATGAATCAAGAGAGCGGAAACCATTCAAATTTTAAAGTATTATGAAGAAGAATATCATTTGACCAAGAATAAAAGCTTTTTAGCAAAACTGTTTGAAATTGTATGATAAATAGTTTAAAACAAAAACAAGGAAAAAGTTTAGTTGCACTTTAAAACGTCAGCACAAACTACAGTCTTAGTTGTTCGTTTTCCACGCGTGGGACTAATTGGTTATTAGTTGTATTTTTTAAGGCATGTTATGCAGTGGTTTTTTATGGGATACCGTGGAAATGCCAATTGTCACTTGTATACATTCTCTTTGTATACTTACTCGCCTAAAGGCTCGTGTGTATACGGAAAATACAAGTGACGCGTGGCATACTTCACGGTATCCCACTCGAAACAATTTCATAACTAATAACCATTCTGTTGTGTACTGTATTGTATTTTATCCGCCACTAATTTCGAGCGATTATGAAAATGGTGCTAAAACGTTTCCAAAAAAAGTAAAACGATTCCAACGTTTTTGGTCAACGTCGTAAGAGTTTCAGGCAAAAAGTAAAACTTGTTTGAGAGGCATCGATATGTCAAGAGAAACTGATGAAGAACTCGCTTCAGTTCTTGTAGACCAAAGAAGAAATAGAAGAATTTATTAAACAGCAGCGATACCCTTTTTGAACAAGAGTATTGTATCGTATTTCATTATTCTGTGTTGTATTTAGGAAAAAAAAACATTTTTTCTGTGCACAGAAAAAATGTTTTATTTTTTTTATAAAATATTTATTCCATTTTCAGGACTCTGGAAAAGAGAATTACAACCGCATTGTTATTTGTGTTTATTTCATGATCATTTTACCAAATCTCTCTACGAGGACTAGCTAATATGTCATTTCTATACTTCATTGGCCTATGAAAACACACCTCTCGGCCAATAGAAACCACTGTACTATCTTAAATTTTTATAATGTATTGTATCGTATTGTATTATACTGTGCTGCTTTGCATTGTATTGAATGGTATTGAATTATACTGTGTTGTATTGTATTGTATCATATTGCATTATACTGTGTTGTATTGCATTGTATTGCATGCATTTTATTGTATTGCATTGTATTATACTGTGTTGTATTGCATTGTATTATATCGTATTGTATTATACTGTGTTGTAATGCATTGTATTATTATATCGTATTGTATTATACTGTGTTGTATTGCATTGGCTTGTATCGTATTGTATTATACTGTGATGTTTTGCATTGTATTTTATAATATTGTATTTTGTTCTATTGTGTTGTACTGTATTCTGTATTATATTGCCCATGTATATTATCCTATTGTATTGTGTTGTATAATATTTATGGTATTTCTTTTTACTGCAGTATTTTACTGTATTGCATTGTATTGTGTTGATTGGGATTGGTGTGATGGTGGAGCTATCTCAAGCTGTGTTGGATGGAAATGGAATGCCGGTTGAGTGGGCGCTGAGTGTTATGGTACCTATTTTTAAGGGGAAAGTGGATCCAATGAGTTGCGAGGCGTATAGGGGAGTGAAGTTGCTAGAGCATGCAATGAACAATGTAAAAAAGGTGCTAGAAAAGAGATTGTGGTGTGTAGTAAAAGTGATCGAGATGCAATTTGGTTTTATGCCAGGGAAAGGAACAGTAAATGTAGTGTTTATTTTGAGAAGGTTACAAGAGGAGTACTTAGAGAAAGAGAAAAATTTGTATATGTGTTTCGTTAACCTGAAAAAGATATTTGACAGAGTCTCGAGGAAGGAAGTGGAGTGGCCAATGAGGAAGAGAGGTGTACCAGAGGTAATGGTGGGAGCAGTGATGAGTATGTATGAAGGCGCAAAAACAAGAGTGAGAGTTGGGTAAGAGTTATCTGAGGAGTTTAAGGTGAAAGTTGGTGTGCACCAGGGATCTACATTGTCACCATTGTTTTTTGCAATTGTGGTTGATGTGGTTACTGAGAGTGTGAGAAGTGGTTCAATGAGTGAGATGTTGTATGCGGATGTCTTAGTTTTGATGAGCGAAACGATGGGAGGGACTGAGGGAGAAGTTCTGGAAATGAAAGGAGGGATTCGAGAGCAAGGGGCTAAAGGTGAACCTAGGAAAGACAAAAGTGTTACTGAGTGGTGCAGAAGGTGAGATAGCCGTAAGTAAGATAGATCCATGTGGTATTCGTGGGAAGCGAGTAATGGCAAATTCAGTGTTGAGGGTGAGGTGTGGTTAATGGGTACATGGTAGATGTGCTAAAGTAAAGAGAGTGACCCCAAAGTTGGGGAGAGATTTTGTCTGTGGAAGATGCCAGAAACAAGCTAATTTTAGATTCGTGAACTGGTAGAGGACTTGTGTGAAGAGGTGGAAACTGTGAAAAGTTTCTGTTATTTAGGGGATATAGTGAATGCCAGTAGTGGTTGTGAGGCAGCTGTGACAGCAAGGGCAAGAATTAGATCGGTGAAGTTCAAGGAATGTGGAGAGTTGCTAAACTCAAATAGGTTCTTGCTTAAGGAATGATTTTTGGGAGTTGTGTAAGATCAGCAATGTTATATGGTAGTAAGACATGGTGTTTGAGGGAAAATGAGATGGAAATTTTGAGAAGGACCGAGAGAGCAATGGTTAGAGCAATGTGTGGTGCAAAACTAATGCAGAAAAGAAGACAGGGGTCCTAATGGAGATATTGGGATTGAAGGAAACAGTGGTTCAGATGGCAAAAGCAAATGGAATGAGATTGTACTGGCATGTGCTAAGGAGGGATGATGGACATGTTTTGAGAAAAAAATTGGAGTTTGAAGTGAAGGGGAAGAGGAAGCGAGGACGACCGAGGAATACATGGAAAATGCAAGTGGAGAAGGAGAGCCAGAGTGTTGGTTTGAAGAAGGAGGATGTAATGAATCGAGAGAGATGGATAGTGGAAGTTGGAGAGATTGCTGTCAGAGTGGTGTAAATCCGGCAATCCCCGTTTACGGGAATCAAAATTGGATTGATTGAGCAATTGTATTGTATTGTTCAGTATGGTATTTCATTCTTTCGTGCAGTGCTGTAGTTTATTTTATTTTATTTTATTGTATTGAATTGTATTTTGCTGTGTTCTACGGTAATGTATTTATTGTATTGTATCGTATTTTATTCTACTATGTTATACTATATTTTGTTGTATTGTATTTCATTTCAAATTAGCACTGTTTCTTTTTCACTGTGACAGGTTCGAGCTGAATATCGCCGAATTCTTTGCTGTGGTGGAACTAGGCGAGACGTGCTTCGACACAAATCTGCTACCACGAAGGGAACTCTGCTTCAAAGTGCGGGACAAAGCGCCACAAGTTCTTCAATGGTAGGTAATCAGTCTTTGTGAGTAAAGTGTTAAATTAATGTTAATTAGTACTCTATGGTAACGTCAATTTCAATAAAAGTGGTTGCCCATTATTCCAAGCCCGAACCCTTGTTTAATTTCTCGTTAGCTCAGATTTTATGAAATGTACAAACCGAGAAAAACTGGATAACCCGGAGAAAACCTTCGGAGTCAGTTTGAGATCAACAAATACCAAACCACGTGCAGAGCCCTGGTCGCAGAGATGGAAGGCGCGACTGTTGAACTCTATGCCACCTTGTGCCAAACATGTTTACCTCCGCTAAGAAGATTATGTTTTTTTCCGGGCGTTTGTTTCTTTTTTTGTTAGTTAGCAACATAACTCAAAAAGTTATGGACGGATTTTGATGAAATTTCAGATGTTGCTAGAAATGGGACATGAAAGAAATGATTAAAGTTTTAGGGTGATCCGGAAAAAATCCTGTATTCTGGATCTTTTTGAATTTAAATGCATACAGGCACATGTACACTCGGCGCATTTACATTCAAGCGCACCCAGCGCCATTTACAATTGTATGGTTACAATTGTAGTTTACACTTACTGTAAGACTCGTGCTGCACGTCCAAATTCCAGTATTAGAAATTTTTTTCTCGAATTCTTGTATTTACAAGGACTGTAATTGTTGCGTGTGGATCACAATATGCTTAGCGGAGGTCTGTGCTCTCTGAGCGCTTTCTAGTTTTATCAATTCAAGGACTGTAATGTTGCGTGTGGATCACAATATGCTTGGCGGAGGTCTATGCTCTCTGAGCGCTTTTCTAGTTTAATCATGGCATATTGTTGGGGCGGACGTGGTTGACGCAGTTGGTAAGA
>JAOBRB020230800.1:0-11840 GCA_027575285.2 Zoanthus pulchellus
ATTTCTGCTTCAGAGTCTATGTTCTAATGGTTATTATGCTGAAGTCTCAGAGATGTTCAAATTGTAATCTTAATATAAATTATTTAAGACCTTATCTGCTCCTCTACCTAAGTTAAGTTATAATTATGTATTTCATATTCAAATCATAGTTTTAGATATTTTTCAGCAAGTCTCCTTTACATACTTAATTGATATAATCGATATTTATTAAGTATCACTATTATTATATATTAATATTTTATTCACTTAATCATTTATTCATCTATTTACTTATTTATTTGTATGTATTTTCTCTACATTCTTCCTTATGTATTAATATTTTCTTTTTTAACCTGCCTCGAATAACTTATAGCTACTTGCGGGTTAAATAAAAAAAAGCCGAGTTCATTATATTTCGAATTCATTTTAACTCGAGCAATTATTTATGTAATTTGTAACGTGTTTTTATCATAAATCAATAAATGTCAAAAAATGTCAAATTAAAGTTGTTATTGTTATGAGTTTACTTATGGACACATTTACAGAACGTTACATGGTGTCAGAAGTGAGAGATAAACTGTAAGTACATTCTTAGTTGTTTGCATTGAGACATTTACAGGTCTTAGAAAGTCCGCTGAGCGGCTCACATGTAATGGCGCAAATTGGCAGCCAATAAGAAGTGCCCTCAGTTGAAGAGACAGATGACAATACTGGGATCACCACCCTGGTCTTTTGCGAGAAGTGTTTGGGTTCTTTTAAGTCCCTCGACAGAGAGATCAAATGACTGGGCCTACGGTTTAACGTCCTTATCCAAGAAGATGCGAAAGTCTAACCATTTGTAGATGTTAGAGCAAAGGCAGCACTTTCTCCTCAATTATTTTAAGATCCTGAGTGTTGGTCCGGCCAGGAATCGAACCCGAGACCTCCTGCACTGCAGACTGGTGCCTTATCAACTGGGCTAACCAGGCGGCAGTAAATCAATCTTGCTAACATCCTGTAGTTTCCCTTTAATGATACTATAGTGATGATGATGGTGGTGGTGGTAACTGTAGACTGAAATACCTGGTTGTGTTTATAATAGCAATAGTTTATAACTGTGATACTGTATATGACACAGTGTTTATGTTTGTGCCATCGAGTAATTAATACATACAGTATGCATGTATCTTCTATATTATATTCATAGTAGGTTTATAAAAAGTTAAAGGCAATTATTAGCACATTAACGGTAGTTTGAAATATCTAAAACTCTTGATTAGTAGACTAGGTTAGTTCATCAAAGACTTACCAAGAAGAAGCTTGCAGGCTTTTGCTGTACTTGGAGGAGAAAAGTCATAACTTCTAAAGTTCATATTGTTACAAATATCTTCCAAAGCTTCAATCACTCTTACTTCCAAGGAATCACCAGATTTCTTATTCACTTTTTTCATTAGCTCTGCCCAAAAAGAAATTATTACAAATTATTTACTGTTTTTAATATGTCAAAGTAATAAATGATTGTGAAGAAACACAAATTTTCCATCACATACAAAAATTTTAATTCCATAACAACAAAACAAAATTTGCCAAAAAGTTTGCCACCAAAAAAGTGGTTTCTGTTTTTAAGTTAACTTTTGTGGCTAGCACTTCATAGGGACATGGTTGGCGCCACGCCACGCTTTCGAACCACGAGGTCCAGAGTTCGATCCTGGCACTTTACCGAGATTTGAATCTTTGTGTGGTCTTCTTTTCCACCTACAGTATTAAGCAAACTCAGCTTTCCATCCTCCCAGGGTAGGTAAATGAGTTCCAGGGTCTGCTGGGAGCTAACCTGCGATGGATTAGTGTCCCGTCCAGGGGGAGTCAAAGACTCTCATCCACTTAACACTACAGAAACCGGAGATAAGCGCCAGCTCCATCTGCCACAGAGCTCGAAAGGATTTAGCTTAGCTTCATAGGGAGCCAAGACTATGCTATTGATTTGAGTATGACTGCGAGAACAGATGCAAGAGAAACATTTGGAAATTGATCTTGTTTCCTAATACACAACCTTGAAGTATTCAGGCCCTGCAGATGTCTTATAGGGTACTTGGGAGCAGATTTAATATTGAATTATTTTCAGTATAACTAGAATTGAACAAGCAAATATAAAATATATTATTAAATGTTTTAACCAGCAAGTGTTGGATTAAATAACTGTTTTAATTTTGCCAGGAAAGGTTAACCATCTATGATGACTGGTTTCCTCTAACTCTTCTTAAGTTTACCTTTAATTGTTGCACTGCAACCTTCACAGTACAAGCCTGGGGGAATCAAATAGTAGAAAATAAATTAAACTAAGTACAAATTAAATTCTTACATCTTCTAAAAACAAAACTAACACATTTCCTATTATGATATCATTGGCATGACACAACAATAAAGTGGTGGTGAAACTGAGAAGGGATTGAATGAATAAGAAGGGAATGTTTAGAATCCATTTTATTATTCAGAATATTTGCAATCAATTTTGAAACAAAAATACAATGATTTCAGTAAGAATGATATTCATTATCATCATGACTACTCTTAACTCCTGAATAAGCATACAGGGAAAAATAGTAGTATAGGGTGGAAAATATACGAAAAACTTAATAATAGTATGGGGCAGAATAATAGTATAAGGGTGGAAACATCTAGAAAAGTCAATTATAGTAGTATAGGGTGGAATAATAGTATAGGGTGAAACAATACTATAGGGTGTGAAAACATCTTGAAACGTCAATAATAGTACAGGTTGGTATAGTAGTGTAGGATGGAAAGTCCCAAATACTATTTTTATGTTTGTTTATTAGGTAAAATACGATTAATTTTTTGATAGCACCTTGTGGCCAACTATTAAGAATTCAAGAAATTTCTTGAATTCAGAATCATCAGATTTTGCGTTCTTCAATGAAGGAAAAAATTCTCTCGCAGCTTTAGATTTGAATGAAAGAGAAGGTGCAACATGTTTTTTCCTTTTCAGGCCCCGATGCTTCTTTGGCTCTGCTTCAGCTTCTAACTTGTATTTCAAACACAATTTTCCAAGTTTCTGTTCTAAATTATATTTATCGTTTTGTTTTGACGAAAACGGGTCAGCCATCACAACATTGCCGTCATTGATATGAAGCACATGCACATGACGAGAAAATCCGCTGACCATCAAGCATCAAAACTCGATCTAGTTCAATTGCGAGTTTGGCACTGGGAATGAATGAAAAAAGTTCGAACTGGAGCATTTTTGATGAAATAAAACCTACTTTTAGCTTTCATTTGATATTTCAAACCAGACAACAGATTTATTTCAATCTATACTTTATTCTTCAGTAGAGCTTCTAACAATATAGCTGGATTTAAATAGTCGTACAGGCCCAAATAAGGTCCGTATAGGATATAAACAGCCAAAAACTTATAATCGTACAGACCCAAAAAAGGGTAGAAAATTTACTCAAAAAAAATAAACGTACATATACGTTTATACAGGAGTTAAGAGTAGAATATTTTTTTTGTTGTTACATAATTCATATGTACCAATAAACAGCAAGGCCAGCTTAAGGTAAACCTAGTTGTGACTTTGTTTAAAAACAGGGATTTTATAAATTCAATCAATAAACTGCTTTTGTTAACTTGTGATCCGTGTTCTGTCCAATAGGAATTAAAAGCTCTCATCAACTCAACACAAGTTCACAAAAAATACAGAAACAATTAAGCCACTGGCTAGGCTCATAAAGGATTTAACTTTACCTAGCATTTGTTAATCTTCACATTCTTCGAGCTTTTCAATTTTACTGTGAGTAACATACTGTAAGTAAACTATTTGACATTTGTACAATCATTATGTTGTGGTTTAGTATTTTTGTTGGTTCAAATTTTTTTTAAACCAGTTTATTTTTTTTAAACCAGTTTATTTTTTTAAACCAGCTTATTTTTTTTAAACCAGTCTATTTTTTTCAAACCAGTTTACTCTTCTCATATCACTCTCAGACCAGTAACTAGTGATATCTAGAAAAATTGGTATGCTAGCAACGGTTGCTTGCGTGGTCAAGTGGGGATGAAGCAGGACTACAGATCCAAACAAATCCAAAAGTCAGTAGTTCAAATCTTGGTGTATTCCAAATTAAAAAGGAAAAAACAAAATAGTGTTAAGGCATAAAATGGTAAGACCAAGAAGAGAAAAAATGGGAAACAAAAGAAAATTATAAATAAAAGAAAAAATAGAAGTAAAAAAGAAAAGCAAATAGAAAGTGGTTGTAGAAGTACAAGAAGAAAATGTAAATACAAAATTGATGGTTGGGAAGAGATTGGGATAGTTGGAGGAATATGAGGAAGGAATTATACAATCAGTTCTTTGACACTCTCAAAATTTAAATAGAAGCCTTTTTTAAGACAGCTCACAAACTCGTTATACAAAAATTAAACCAGTTTTAAAAAATTAAAACTGGTTTGAAAATTTCAATCTAAAGTGCAAATTCAAACCACAACAGTTATACTCACGTTCAGAAATATCTGAAGGCAACTTTTCACTAACTACACAAAGTATTTCTAGAAAAACAACCAACAAGGAGGCAATACTTTTGAAGCAGTTCATAGTGCCTTTTTAGGTCTGAAAATCAAAGAAATAACATTAAATATTGTAAGAATAAATTCTAATTAAATATGTAAATATATAATCTAATTGTTAGATATGGTGTAAATGGCTAACAAAAACTTAAAACTTGAACTTAATTTAATTCATTATTGTTTATTAAAGTTATAAGACATATCAAATCTGGGTAAAACTAAAAAACGCAATATTTAGCAGCTAGTTTTTAAAATTTTTTTCTAAATATAAAAGTGACCATGGAACAATACTACAATTAAGCACTTTAATGTGGAAAATTTAGAACACTTTTTCACCCTCTAGTGAGGTTCTTCAATATTAGGTAATTGAACTGCGATTGAAAAAGCAAAAATTTATAAATCATAAAAAATTAAAAGAACGGGATCAACGCATTATAGAATTTTAATTATTGCACATGTGGTTAAAGATCATTGGTCCTTTCAACAGAGAATTAGGGAAAAAATCAACTGTTTTTGAAAAGCTACAAGCTTATTCCAAAGTTATGTCTTAAAAACACTTTAAACACATCCCGTCAGATTAGTTCTTTAGTATAAAAGTCCCACAAAACAATTAAGTACTATGTCGACTGAGTAAATTTGAAGTAAATTTTCAGTTTTTATAACTATTTACTTTAATTGAATTTAATTGTACAGGATCGAATAAAGTCAATGAAATTAAAAGAGTTCTTAAAATTTCGAGGTTAATGTGATTATCACCTAGATAAAGAACATATCCTAGAACCATTCATTTTTGAATCAACAAAGAATTTATCATTTTACTAACCTCAACGAGATAGCTTAGACACTGCTGCGACAAAAAAGCCTCCTCAAATACTTGGTAAAATGCGATTACTAATTTATGTTTCCATTCAACCACAAAGCACAATATCAACTTGTTTCACTATCGGGAAATCCTGGCACTAATATAATAACCGCTGACTAAATTGTAAATACGGGAACTTCTCATCAAGCATCAAGTGAAGCATCAAGTACTTTTAAAATTCTTGTTGTAAAAATATGTTTTCTGTGTTAAAATGTGAAAGTTTTTAATTTTTGTTTAAAGTTTTTTGCACTGATATCTGTATTTGGAGTATGGCTGCTCAGGTTGTAAAAGAAGGAGAGTATACAACCACAATATATGGAATGGTAGGTCTTTTTATATTTTCGGTGTATTGTTGACATTTGTTGCCGAGGAACCTGTTTTTAGCCATCTGCTGTCCCTAGTATTAGAAACGTTGTATGTCCTAAAGCATAGAATAGTATTGTAATTTATTGTATGGTATGCGTAACTGGAAACTAAAATTGTAGAAGGTAACTTACATGTTCAGTAAATATTGTAAATAAATATTTTATTTATCGTCCTCCAATTATGAAGCCCAACTATTTACAAAGCGAACTGAATTTAACCTTGGAATTACTCTGGAAAAATGTATCAGTACTTTGAACCCAGTACATTTAAATTTCCAACACTGAACACTGATCCATGCTGCTTCCATAAAGTGGACAAAGTCAATTCAAACTCCCCATTCCTCCTGGAATTTTTTGGTAACCGTCGATTATACAATGGTGTTAAATTATTCTGTGCATTTGTCGTTCTCTTAATTCAAGTGCACTAGTGCTGAATTATATTAATGGCACTTGCAGGGTATTCCATAGTTATTGACTTAATCCGAAATATTGGTGAAAGAAAAGTGATAATTTCCATGTCAAAGTGTACTTATCGGTTTCTACTTATCTATGCATAAAGTTTCACCACATATATTACTTGAGAAGTTATGGTCTGGGTAAAGATTAGTTTAATTATATATTATTAAATTTTCAACCTCAAATATTGCGTTTCTAGCGTTCTAATTGGCTCACTCGATCTCGGTTATCAGCTCATAAAATTATACCGAATGGCCTTATATGGACTTTGACAAAATTCTCGGTTATCAATTTATTTAAAGTTTGTTGTTGTTTTCAAGTATGAAAGGGCTCAGAAAGGTAATGAAATTTAAAACAATTATTCTATTCGCGCTTGTTGGATATGAGATGATTATAGCCAATGAGGTGCTCTTGGAATAATTGTTAATTATTAAATTTTCAACCTCAAATATTGTGTTTCTAGCATTCTGATTGGTTCATTCAATCTTGGTTATCAGCTCATGTACCGAATGGCCATATATGGAAACTAAGAAAAAAAATTGTTTATCAATTTATTAAAAGTTTTTTGCTATTTTCAAGTATTGAAGGGTTCAGAAAACTCATGAAATTTAATAAAACAATTATTCCATTTGCGCTTGTCGGATATGAAATCATTATAGCCAAATCGGCACTACGCACCTCGTTGGCTATTTACCATCTCATATCCAACGTATGCTCTTGGAATATACCCCGATATGGAAATTTTACCAAATTTACTTTTATTAGCAAACTTTTTTATAATGTCAAAAACTTACAGGGCATCTACATGTTTGACCAGATCCCTTTGACTCCTGAGAGGTTTTGCGATTTTGAACGATTTTTTGTATGAAAACAATCAATTGGCTTTCTCTAATCTATATAAGGCATTGTCATGGAAACATCCCACGTTGTGTAGTCCCCAGGGATCGTGTTTTCAGTTTATGAGGTGATGGTGTTGGTGAAGTGTTGTAGCCGCCGTTAAAAGTGGATTTTTGCTCATTTTCAAGCCTTTTTTGCCTCTCTTCACTACTGGATAGCATCATGAGGCTTGAAGGTAGCATTTGAGCCTACTTGCTGAAAGAAACCAGTTAGGTGTCACACATTTTAGCGATTTTTATGGCATATTTTCACTAGGTGGGTTTCCACAGGCGCCAAAAGAAGTTGGCTTTGAAGCTCGAAGAGAGGCAAATTCACTGAGCTGCCAATGCGTTTTTTGGAAGTTTTGACGATTGAATAACACTACAAGCATAAAATTTTGGCAGAACTCAATGGAGGCTCTACACTCTACACTAAAAAAATGATTACTGCAAGAAATGCTGTCTGTCCTTGTCAAAATTTTCGTGTCTACAAGAATACATTTAGGTCGTGCAAATGGCAGGAAACACGTTGGGGCAAGATTGGCACAAAGAAACGGATGTAGCTCGATCCGTAAACTGAAAAAATGCTAAAAAACTTCACTATATCTCAGTACTAGGAACCTGAATTTTGTTGTGAAAGCTGTTTTGTTTGCTGGAAATGAAAATTTTATCACAAAGTCCTAGGCCAAACATTGTTGATTTTCCTGTTCCAAAAATGATGCAAAATGATATTTTTTTCAATATTTGCACTTCAACTAATGACGTTCTACAGAAATGACAGTTTATTTGTGCATCACTGGCTTTCCAAACTTAAAGAGGCTACTAAAGTTTGCTTTACAACCAAAGTCGTAACATGGTTTTCTTGTGTAAGAAAGACTGAATTCTTTAACTCAGAACCATATTGTGCAGGCGGTTTAGGCCCTTTTAGTAGTCAAAGGATTAACGCTTGTGCAGGTAATATTGATGATTTCTTTATTGACATATAATTATCTTTAGTTAATTATATGATATAATTTTTTACTTTTTAGATTAAGAGTCAAAAGTTTTCTGAAGCCATCCAGATCCTTAGTAATGAATTAGAAAACCACCCAAAGGTTTGTTGATTTAAAAAGTAATGAGTTCATGGCCTGAAATTAAAGATGGTCCTGTCTGATCTTTGAAAATGGTTGATCAGGGTCCCACTAATCATTTTCAAAAATAATGTTTTCTTAATTGTTAAATTCCATGATAACGTAACAACTTTCAAAGTTAAAATGTTTTGAGTTTTAACTCTTAGAAATATCAACTGAAGATAAAGGAAAATACAGCAATGCATGATACTGATATTGGTTTACATGATGTTAAATTATATAAGTTTCTTATGAAGTAAATTTTTATTAGTTAACACAATCGTGTAATAAACATGGTTGAATACAGTGTACTGTATGTAGTCTTAATTTTCCTGTTAAAGGTGGGAAGTGAACCTAGCTTGTAGTTGATTAAACCAGAATTAATACTTAATCACTATTAATAGTATAAAATTATGTGTTACAGGTCAAATTTAGTTTGTTTTTTTTACCCAGTTTATTTTTTCAACCCAGTTTATTTTTTAAAACCTAGTTTTTTTTTCAACCTACAGTTTATTTTTTTCAAATCTAGTTTATTTTTAGCTTTTCAACCTAGTTTATTTTTAAAATTTTGTTTAAACTTGTTCATTTTTTGTGACTAAAATTAATTATAGTCATAGTGGTGAGACTGGGACCTATCAGTTTATAAGGTTAAGAATTTTAGGGTGAATTGCAATGATTGCTTGTGTTCAAGTGGATAAAAAAGAGGACTAGAGATCCATAGGTTGAGAGTTCAAATTCCTTGTGAGTATCAAAAAAAGAAAATTAAAGAAAAAAGGTATCAGTGACGTTATACGGGAGGTTATATGTGAGAAGAATGACAGAACATGAATAGAGGGGTGGTTGGTGAGATACAAAGTTTTTTTCAGATACTTGATAAAAAAATAACCTACTACTAGGTTGATTTAATATACTAGGTTGAAAAAAAAAGACTATGTTAAAACAAAATAACCTAAATAAATTTAACTAAATTTGACCTGTAACATAAGTGCTGAAGATTTACTTTTGTCAGTAGTTTTAAAACTGATCAATAAAGTATGTTAAAAAAAACAAACTTGTACACATTCAATGACAACTCGTCAAAGTGGCTTTTCAAGTGTACATGTCATGTTAAAAACCTCCCTCTTCCCAAATTAAGAATCCCAACTGGTAGAAGGCAAATCAGTTGGTTATTAAATAAATTTACAAAGCGTGGCAAATTTATCACTGGGATCACCGAGAACAAACTCATTCAGTGGTCTGAGTCAGGGAATCAAACCTGGGTCTTCGCATTCAAAGCCTAACTACTGCACCGCGCTGCCTCCTAATAAAATAATTGTGTGTCAGTATATCAAAAAAAAAAAGAAAAATAACCAGCGATAAACTAGTTTGAGCTGCGTCAAGATCAAGAAAATTGTTTTTTCTCAGTTTCTGATCATGAGCACATGAAGTAACAATCAATTTTTATGAATTTTCTTTAGTCACGAGCTGCATTGTCATTGCTTGGCTTTTGTTATTTCCAAGTTCAGAACTTTGATGGTGCAGCGGAATGGTAAGTATACAGGCCGTTATATGTGGCTAGATACAGCAGCTCTATATTAAAAAGCTTTGTTTCTGGTAAATAAATTGAAAACCTGCAGACTGGTTTTGCTACTGAACCTTTAATCATTTTTTATTTATTTGTGGTTTGATGTAGTTATGGTCAGTTGACCCAGATACATCCAGATGTTGATGAATACAAGTTGAATTATGCTCAGGTAAATGTTGTTAAGGTCTTTTTCTCAGACAGTGCAGAAGGTCAACATTTTACAGTATGGATAATTTTCACATAATTTATGCTTTTTAAATCTAGGATTGACAAAATTTTATTCCAAAAATCAAGAATATAATTTATATAATTATAACCATTAATAGAATATTTAATAAATATATTTAGATACAAAAATTCAAATCAACATGCCAGCTAGGACAGGCTTCATATATTGTCTTTTTGGATGAGTAATACATATAATTTGGATCTGGCCAAAACATCTGATATAACAATACTGGATCTGACTTGAGCTCATCTTCATTTTTTGAATGCAGTGTTCTACTGTCAGTATATATTCCAACGTCAAGAAAAAAGTTTATTTTATTTCTACCATGTGGTCATCCAGTCTGCAATGTTGGATCATATTTCTCCTTCTCCAAATGAAAAAGCTACCTGATTAGCTCAGATATTCAGATGGCCCATAATTTATTTTCTGCCTTGCATGCTGTCATCATCTTCTTTTAATTGGTTAGAATTGTTAGTTTAAATCATATTCTAAACGTTTTAAAAAAATATTGTATCAATTTCACAATTGAATTGATCAATTAAGTCACCAGTTTCAGCTATAAGGCCTTGAAGTAGTTTCAAGACTTTTCTTATCAGTTTTTCCTAATATCTATCAATAACATTGTTATTGTTTTTTAAATTAGTTATTCATTAGTATATGCTAAATTTTTCTGCATTCTGGTGTGGAGTACAATTTAATGAAAAAAAGAGGTCACATCTAGATCTAGAGCACCAAATTTGACATAATGTGATTGAAGGCAGTGGTTCAGATTGCAAAAAGTGAATGCAGAGAGATGGTATGGGCACATGTTGAGGAGGGATATGATGGGCTTGTTTTGGGAAAATGGTTGGAGTTTGAAATAAAGGGCAAGAGGAAGTGAGGATGACCTGATGAGATGTGGAAGGTGTAAAAGGAGAAAGAGTCTGCATGATCATTTAGTGTTGGTTTAGAGAAAAAAGATTCCTCCATGAATCCAGTGAGTTGGACAGCAGGAGTTGGAGCGAATGGTTAAATCCAGCCATCCCATTTATACATAGTTCTGTGGGAGTTAACTGATATAATTGGATTGATGATGTCAGATTATTTATTCTTAATTACATTATTACTGAACTGTCAATGATACATTTCATATTGTAGGCACTTTACAAAGCATTTATGTATCAAGAGGCAACGAAGGCCACCTTTCAAGTTGAAAACCCTTCGTATAGTGCTAAAGTGAGTGTCAAAAAATTCTAGATTATAGGCCATGAGTGTCACAGTATAGTTCATATAGTGAGATGGTGTACTGTATCAATTAGAAACAGTCTAAATATTATAATATTATAATAACAGATTTTCAAAATTTAGCATTTAATAATAACAATTGTATTATTGTACTTAGTAAGTAAATGGTACAACTATGACGAGGTGCGGAAATACAGCAGTCAAGAAACTTATCAGGAAAGCCTTGAATTGTTTGACAGAAGTTATTCGATTGTATCCTTTTACATTCTATATTTAGATGTGTATCTTTTAAGTCACACGCACACTCTATTTATTATTAATTTGTTTTTCATGTGCAAACTTGTTGTTGTTTTGTGGTGTATGCCGTGAATACTGGTTTAAACGGATTATCTGTTGATTTTCCTTACTTTACTGACGTTCTTTAGTTACTGTGCTCACTTAGTGGTTGACTCAACCTAAATTGTTCTTCAATTGGTACAGGATTTAATGGAACCAAAACCAATTGTAACTAGAATTGCACACAATTTGGGCATCCTGAACAGTAAATAGATATCTGAACAGACGTAACTACAATGTTGTTAAAAAAAAATAGCAAAACAGCCACTGTTCATCAGCAGGAT
>JAOBRB020230891.1:0-21604 GCA_027575285.2 Zoanthus pulchellus
TGTCAGGTCTGTAACCGCTCTCAGTCACACTCTCATCTTCATTACTTTCTTCGTCGCTTAGCTATGGAAACAAGTCAGCCTGAGTTTAGTCATTCATCTCTTCTTCCTCATCGCTTATCGTATTCGGCAACACAGGATTACAATAACTTTTATCTGCTAAAATAGTCTCAACAACATCTCACATATTTTTTCTGTTTTCCAATCACATTGTGTTGATTTGTCGACCATCACATAAAGGGCTTGCGTCTGTTTGTGTGGCCACATTGCAAAACGTTTTCCCTTTAAATTCAAACCCTAAATCAGGTTCTTGCTCTTCCTCGCCAACATCTTCTTGAAAGTGTGTGGGGCCTGGTTCTTCGTGAAGGTTATCCAAAATCTAAGATAAAAAAAAATTTTCAGACTTGCAAATTATAATTTTAAGACAAAAGAAAGGGAAAACACAAAACAAACACAAAGCGAACCACAACTCGCTGTCTCTTCTCAGCTAGTCTTATACTCGGTGAACGAGCTCCTCTTTTGGCTTTGTGTGAAAACAACGTCGGGACAGCGTCAGGTTTAATGCTTTTTAATGGTCTGCTGGATCCCATTAACTCCATTTCAAGGAGGTATGACTCTTCGAAACAACTGCGCTCGAAATGACTAGAGCATACTCGTCAATCTGTTGGTAGCCATGTCCTTCCAACGTTATTTCCCAAGCTTTTCGTAACTGTTTATCCTTTGAAAATTTAGGAAACCCTATTTTTGAAACTTTTGGCTTATATTTTGCTTCATTATTGCATTAAAAAACACAACAGTGCGGCATTTTGCTCACAAAGACAGTAATTTAGAGAGGAAGGAGCAACCAAGTTGCGTCATCAACCCAGGATATTTTCAAACGACCAAAACTCGGAATCAGGGAAACCAGAAAATATTTTTCTATGAAAAACTGATAATTTTTTTTATTGTATGGAGAAGAGTGTTTTACTGGGAACTAAACCACTCGTAGATTCCATACGCCACTTCATCCTTTTATCATCCTTCATATTTTACTCACTCGCTCCGCTTGTTCGTAAAACATTGTTTTGCCACTTGAAAATAAAATTCATATCTTCGCGCCACTGTGTAATATCCTCTATGTATGTCTGCAGTATTTTAGAGGCTATTCGTGTTAACACTGGAGGTTCTCTTTAAGTTGAGCATCCTGTCCAAGTGCACTTCTTAAGGCAACGCTACCTATGTTCAATTTCTTTAGCCCCTCAGTTTGTGAGTTTATCAGTGATAAAGTGGGTCTTACCACAACGACAACTGTATTGCGCTCAAAAAGAGAAGGCAGGTGAAAGGACAAACTCTTACCACTTCCAGTAGGCTGTACAGCTATCGTGTCTTCTATGCTTCTGAAAGTGAGTTCAAACTAAATTTTGTTAAGTGTCCCTTCCAAACAATCAAATCTTCGGGGGTAGAATGTAATTTAAATGAACTGTACTTCCACTTTTTCCTACATTTACATGATCCATGATCAGTTTTCAATGCTGGTTGTTCACAAAAATCCTGTTCTTCAGTGTTATGTTAGAAGGAAGCGAACCCTCAATTTGTTCCGATGTGAGGCTGCCCCTTGAAAAGTGTTCATCTTTATTTTTCACCGAGCAAGAATCTAATATTTTTCTATGTTTATTTGTCTTTACGACGGATCGAAGGCACCCTCCATTTCTTTTCAATTCTATGCTGACGTTAAAAAGTTCTTCTTCGTCTTTGTCTGGGATGTCAAACTCGTTACTGTCATCACTCGAAGTTTTTTTTTTATTTGTAAGAGAATTAAGTAGTGGAACTCTACCATATTATCTATGACGGTTGTTTTTTTCAGGGATCAAACTTGAACTCCACTATTAACCCAGTCTGCATCTTCAGGTACCTTATGAGTGTTAACAATTATGAAAGATAAAGATAATAATCCTATAAGGAGCTAATTGAGACCTTCAGATTCGACGACGACTTCGAGGACGAGGACGAGACTTTCCGCGCGCGCATACTGAGCATGCGCACTAGCCATCACACCGTCACGCAAGTCTGTCAACTCGTCGACGGCTTGTCGTCGACTACAAGATTTCCCGCAAAAGTCGTACTCTCTATGACGAGTTTGCAATGGTGCGTTTTACTAGTCTGTGGTGTCCTTGGCAACAAAAGTATTTTTTTGAAGTAAAAACGGGCATAGGAGACCTAATTTTCTCCGTCTTGTTTCTCAATGCCAAAACAAGTTTTGAGCGTAGTTTTTAGCTCGAAAACCTTTACACAATTAGCTTCACTTTTCTTTTGTATTTTCGTCACTTCGTCTTAAAAGTCTAATTTCCGATTTACCAGTCACAGAAGTAGTACATTAAAAATGAAGGAAAGATAAAAATAAACCCTGTTTGTCCTCTCACTTTAGGCTTTATGAATAGCTCATTTCTTGTGTGTTTGCTTTTTCTAAAAGAAATGTTGTCTTTACTGTATTCAACTCAAGTTAGTCACCAAGTTTTTTTGTTGACATAATTTTGCTTGTAGTAAAATATATTAAAACAAGGATAATTTTTTTTAAAAAAAAACTGGTAAAATGAATACAACTGTATGTAAGGGTTTTTTTTTGTTGCCAGAGGGAATATATGTTTAACGAACATTGTTAATCTTTTTAAAAATAATCTACTAATCGCTCAAAGCGAGAGTTTTCCATGTGGAAAAAAGATGATTTGAAATTACTTAGAGAGGTCATCCACGAGGAGCCATACAAATTTTTTGTTGGGTCATCTAAGAGGGGGCAAGCATGGACCAAGATTGCCGATAATCTGGTTCAACGTGGTCTTATGAAAGCTACTCAAAGATCTGTTCGCAATCGGTTTAACTCTTTGATGGAGGAGTACCATGCTAGAGATAAAGAAGAAAAGAAGACAAATTGGGTTGAGGTTGAGTTTGACGAAGAATATTAAGCTCTAACAGAGACTGCAGAGGATATGAGGAGAAAAGCTGTTGAAAGGTTGAGCAGTACAAAGAAAAAACAGATAGATAGTGTTTCAGGTGAAGGTGACAATTCTGATGATGGAGTATTGCCAATTAAGAAGAAATCAAGTCACGCCAGTTTGGTTTCAATTATGGAAACCTCCATTGCAATGAAAGACAATGAGCAAGAAGAGCATCGGCAGCTTCGCAACAGAGAGCTGGAGTTGAGAGCTGCTGAAATGCAGACAATGTTGCATTGCTTCATCAGCAACAGCAATATCAACAAAAGCAACAGTTGAACACTATGAATGAACTTTTAAAACGTATTAAAAACCCTTAATAACTAACATTTCCTGAATTTTTTTTCAGGATCTTTATGATAAATGGTGTGAGTTATTTAATGAAATTTGACATGGTACATGTTTTTCCACAACAATTTTAAGACCATGATATACCTCTACTGAGTTTTAAACTTTTACTTGTTACACTATATTTATTTGGTAAATAAATTTTAATACAGTAGGAAACTGCTCATTAGTTCATGACAATAAATATTTCTTCACTACTAATACAATCACACATCCACATATACATCTACAGTATTACATATCTTAAACTCACAGATATTTAATCTTTAAATACTGTTACATCTCTCTATACATTTATTCAAGTAAGTCAAAACAATTTACACGTGGTCAATTATGTGATTGATAGATGTCACTACATTACATCCATCTCTTTGTACAAAAAATAAAATAATCTGGAGGTAACAAAACTAAGAAATAAAATGTGATCACTTCTTGATTCGGTTAGCAATTAGTAATAAATGTCAATATTGTGTTTTTTTATACTTAGTGTTCAACGTTAATTAAAGGTTCATTTGTACATAACATAGTCTGAGAAACTGATAGGCTGTCTAACTTGGCGGTTGCTAGAATGTTTCTGCATAGCAGGTTGACTCCGAATTTGGCTTTTTGTAGAGCATTTCCAGGTGGTTTCTCAAACTATTGATGTATCATCATCATCATCATCATCATCATCATCATCATCATCTTCCTCTGGTTGTTACCTGGCCAATTGATGTGGTATTTGTTTAAACTGTGACGAGTTTCTTGTGATAGACTTGTTTCCATTTGACGCTGTTATCTTTGTTTCTTTCCTTTCTTTTACAGTGAATGGTGATAAATTATATGGTGAGCTGAGCTTGTTCTGTTTAGGTTGACGTACGAGTACAGTGTCTCCTGGCTTTATAAAGTTTTCCTTTGCACGTGCTCTTTGGTCTGCATAATGAGCCATCTTGAACTTTGATTCTGCATCTTTCTGCTGTAGCTTGCTTGTGGCTGTAATCGTAGACGTAATTTGTGTGAGCTCTGTGTTTAGTTTTCTTTGGTTTAGTGCTTCACTAGGTGAGATATCAGTAAACGAATGGGGTTTAGCTCTGTATTGACGTAGGAATTTATACATTACCTCCTTCCAATTCTTTTCAGTGTGAGCAGTTCTAATAGCCCTTTCTATTGTGCTCATAAATCGTTCGGCTTCCCCATTAGCTCTCGGCCAGTAGGGTGTAATTTGTCTGTGATGAAATCCTGATTGTTCTGCATAGGCCTTAAATTCTGCACCATTGAACGGGGGTCCATAGTCGCTTTTGACTATGTCCGGAATTCCTTGTCTGGAGAATATCAAGTCTAACTTAAGTATAAATGCTTTTGCTGAAGTGGATGTGAGTATTTCAACTTCTGGGAAACGACTATAATCAACAAAAACTTGGTAGTATTAACTTGAGGATTAAATTATTCATTCAGCTTCTCAACATCAGGTTCAGCGTAGTGTAACAAAAGTGCTCGTTTCTGTTTTTTTATCATCTAAGTTCATTTCAATGAAGAGTCTTTCAACTCTTTTCAACCATTTTTCCCATCTCGGACCAGCATTACTATCCAATTGTACATTAAAAGGTGGAAAGTTGGGAATATTTTTAGCCATCCTCGTCGCCAGTTGTTACATCTCTCTGTACATATATTCAAGTAAGTCAAAACAATTTACACGTGGTCCATTATGTGATTGATAGATCTCACTAGATTACAAATTTAAGAGTAAAAGGTAAAGTAAGTTATCATAATCGTGGGAATTACTTGGAAACAAGCAAAGTTGTCACAGGAGACTGTGATTTTTACAAGGTTTCTAAAGGACCTGTTTACCAATGTCACACAATTCCAAATTTTTCACTAAAATAAATAATATGCCTCACTGCTTGACTATCATGCCAAATGTAGTAAATATGAAAATATGACATACCAAACTTGCCAAATCTTAAAAAAGATTGTATGGTGTTTTTTGCTTATATGAAAAATACAAAAAAATGTAGTTGATGCTGTGTGACATTTGGTAAAAAGGCCAAATATTTACTGTATTTACTAGTGCACTATCCAAACATTTTAGGAAAGTGCTTTCCATGTGGCTTTACATTTCATTCTAGAACCATACAAAATATTTAGATATCACAGGAGACTTCAGTAGGGGCAGCGACAGTAAACAGTGAAACTAACGTGAACCATCACTTCAGGTTTCCTAATTACCAGCAATTAAAATGGTACTATGATCAAAGTTTTACCCCTGTATTATTTTTTGGTGCATCACTGCACATTGAATGGCATGAAAGAATAAAAACATGGTTTTTCTTACCATTTGGAATGCTAAAGGAGGCCAGAAAAACTATCAAGCTTGTATTATTTTTGGAGCACATTTAGTAGAATCTTACTGCAAAGAATCAAACACTTCTGATCCAAATTGGCCGAGATATTTTTCTTTATTATATTTGATGAAAATTTGGTTGAAACCTGAATATCTCTGGAATGAAAACAGATTTAAAAAGAGTAAACAGCATTTTTTCTCATAAGGACTTTTTGTTTATGTTTTAAAATGGCTGACATAGGAAATGTGTGATTTTTGTCAATATACTACTTTAAAACTTTAATCCAAGTATTCTTGGATAGTGGGTGGCTGCAAATTAAAGAAAGCACTGGTGCTGGAGCCATAAAAACAGGTAAGGGCATTTCTCAACAGACCACATGTTGAATACATGGTACCAACTGGACTAAGTCCATTGTTAAGGTTTTTGGCAGTGGCACATCGCGTACCATAAGAGTGCACAGCAGTGACCTTTTTGAATAAATTTGCAATATTACATGGGGCAACAACTGAGCAAACATCATACATGACATCAGATACGACATGAAAATACAACAGTCAATTTTAAGTTTGGTATTGCATAAAGCATATTGAAATCGATTCAAACATTTTCAAAAGTAGTGCACACAGGACTTTCCAGAGACAAAGACAAACTCGCTAATACGATGTTTGTAGAGCAAACTCATTGAAAGAAGGCTTATCACTTCACACAAAAATATGATCTGTTTTTGTTAGTTAAAAACATACTTTCAAAGGTTTTTATTAAAACCTATGCCCTTTTGTCTTAACCAACAACCTACACCATTCTCGCTTTCTGTCGTGATTCTCGCGCACATGAAGACCAACATGAATTTTTGGGAGCAGGAGAGGGGTATCAGCTAGTTTCCAATGGGTGAAAAAAGATCCGATTTATAATTCTCTGTTTTATTTTTTAACTAAATTGAACTTTCAACAGCATTCTAACCATGGACTAATTCAGTTGTTTAAGTCAGCTAGTTTACTATACACCTATAGGAATATTGAGAAATATAACTCTATCTTGTGAATGGACACTGAGTCAGTTGCAGTGGGTAAGTTGAACCCTCTGAGTTGAACCTAAAGTAAACTCACGAAAGAGCTGTTTTCTCAGCGGTCCACATAACTCCGTTGACCGCATACCGAAAATACCTTCATCACCCTGAAAAAATTGTACATTTAGACTGAAAGTAGAGTTCAAAACTTCTACCATTACCTCTAAGAAATATGCCCGATCCCCAATTTCGCCCACTGCACATTTCTAGTAGTTAGCACATTTCTAGTAGTTAGCACATTTCCTAGGTAGCATTTTCTTTGCATTTTCGATAGTGTGATGATGTAATAATGAAACCAAAATGTACGTACAGTGTATGCATGAGCTTACCTACAGGACCAATAGTACAGTCGAATCGTGACAATCAGATGAGGTACTCGGAAAAAATTACAACAAAAGGTTTTTCTTCACTAATCCCTTCTACTATGTCTAAGTATCACCCTAAAAAAATCCCCATGAATCCGTGGTGGGGAACATAGAAAAAATTAACGTTTCCATTCCCCCACCTCCCAAGGTCCCTCCTATAATGGGAGTCGAAAATTATTTTTATCATAGAGACCTCAAATTGAGCTTGTTTGAAAGTTTTCGTCGTCCTGATTAAGAATCGAATAGGAACATATGATGTAAAGTCAATTGTTTTAATGCTACGGGACCCTATAGCCCTGATTTACACCTATTTTTACTATCGATCTACACGTCTTAACGCATTATCAAAAGTCAAAAATGAAGAAAATCGGCATAGCATGGTAAGTAGCTCTAAATTAATTATTCATGGCACATATTATAAGCAGAAAGTTAATTCTGTTTTGAAAAATAACGCAATAGTTGGGAAATTTTCTGCAAAAATCATTTAGACTCAGAACACCCCCATGGAGTGATAACATTCTAGATTGCCCAGAAATGGCAGAAAAACATGTGCCAGCAGTCTGTTTAGTGCAGTTGCTAAGGGCAAAAATATGTCTGAAACATTCGTTTTATGATACAAACACCAAACCTAGTACACATGTACATATAAATGTGGGGAAAATTTTCTGATATAGGGACAGCCGAAAAAATTGCATATAAAGGACAAATGGGTGGGGCGAAATCTGAAACATCGTGAAAACGAGGCAAAGTAATAAATGATGTGCATATTGATTTATCTGAAGACATAAGAGGGAACAATTAATTTAAAATGGCTTCAGATGTTTTTGTATATTATTTTAAACAAGACAGACTAGAATTCATTATTTGGATTACTTGTCACATGTGTAGTGGCAAAAAAAAAACAAAACCCACAGGATTATATTTCAGTTAACCTAAACAGAAAAATTATTTTGCAGGCGGTCATTAATGCTGTACAATTTTTAAAACATTTATCAACATCTTGTAGCAAGATCCTAAATCAATAAAACGAAAAGCAAAAAGGTATTAAATAACAACTAAAAAAAAAAACTCAAAATGAATCTCTTACAAGTTACGATAAACTTGTTAGATTTTTCTTTGTTATAAAAGCATTTATCTTGTTATGCATTAGCCTAGTTTTTGTCTTTTAATATATTCGCGATTATCTAAAACATGAATGACAAAAAGTATAAATGACATTATTGTAATACTAACTAATTTATAAATGTATAAAGTTTTGCAAAAAAAAATCCGGGAACGGTGTAATAAATCCTGTTACTAATATACCAAGTCTAAAAGGGCTACATACGTGGCACTGTTTGTTAGTGAATTAGTCTCTGAAAATGACTTTGACTGCAAAGCAATTTATCTCGTAAAAACAGCAACAATTGTTCGCAGAGATATGTTTAACAAAACTTTTTTGATGGAACATTTTCTGCTGATTGTAAACGAGACTCTATTCCTCCCACATTGTTAGCTATGATCGGCATGTTTTTACACGGCCCCTCTATCAAGAAAGAGCTTGATGAAAATAAACTTGTGAAAGCAGCAGCAGTGACCATCGCACAACTGGTGGCTTTTAACAGCTGTAAAACAGCAAGATGATCATAGTCAGACACGCAAACATGAATCCCAACTACCGGAATCATTTGGCAATGTTCCTCCAGCCGTCTTGCCTGTTAAAAACCCGATTGTGCCGGATCTGCATTCAGATATCCCAATCATATCCAACCCTGTGAAGAACTTGTTAGTGAAATTCAAAAAGAAAGGGAATGGCTAGAGAATGCTAAAAATACTGCATCTAAGGAGAAGTTTGACAAGGACGACTTGATATCCTGGGCTGCATTATATGCAGCGGAGCAACCAAATGTAAGTTTTGAAGCAGCAGTCATTTTGCTTCTTCCAATGTTTGTAAAGAAAGCGCATTCTGTATCAATGATTCTTCACGCTATGAATTTGATTAAAACTGCAACCAAGCATGTCAATCCAGGACAATTACCAGTAGTAGCATTGCAGTAGCCAAACATATTCAATGGAACTGGCCAGCGACGCATGGTGAGGGCAAGTTATTACCCATGCCTGGAGCTATGCACCTTGAAAACATACCATTTAAGATTCTTGGAGACTGGTTGGACGGAAGTGGATGGACAAGTGTTCTATCCCAAGCTGAGGTTGCATTTTCGGGTGTTGCTAATTCGTTTATACATGCATCACACTTGACAAGGACAAGACGGGCCCATCAAGTAACAGCTGCAAGTCTTTATATGCTACTGTCAAAACCTTCGTTTTCTTGTAAGTGGTACTTGGCTCCGCCCATTTTCCCTTTAGACAGCAACATTTACTTTGGACTTAAACTAGACAGTGTTAAACAGTAATTTGTCTGCAATTTTACCAAGGTTCATTGCTGTATCAATGGATGTAACCAGGTTTATCACTGAGCCTCGTTACCATGCTAGTAGAAAGATGGCTCTGCCCATTTTCCTCTGTAGCATAAAAACAGTTAACTTTACATCATAAATTGCTATTAAATTCTTAATCAGGACAACAAGAGCTTTCAAACCAGCTCAATTTGAGGTCTCTAAGATAAAAATAATTTTCGACTCCCCTTATGGGAGGGACCTTGGGGGGTGGGGGTATGGAAACGCTAATTTTTTCCATGTTCCCCACCTCGGATTCATGGGGATTTTTTTTGGGTGATAATTAGACTTGGTAGAAGGGATTGGTAAAGAGAAACCTTTTCTTGCAATTTTTTCCTGGTCCATCCAAGATTTGACTGTACTACAAACAAATTGGCCACAACAGACTGGAACTTGAAGCAGTGCACTCATATGTGGTCATTATACATAACGCGCTGGTTTTCTCCTGGCCGGCAGATCGGTTTAATCGTCCCATCGACGAAGCCCCAACAGTTGTCTACGGCTGCACCTTTCTGGTTGATGGCCCGGGCAAATTCGTCCTGGTGATGCGGCTGTAACCAAGGCTGGTTGAGATCTTGAAGAAGATGGCCCTGAGTATTGACAACGTGGTCAGTTACTTTTGCTAAAATTAAACTGATTTCGGCAACCAAGGAACCATGTCACCAAAACGAGGAATCGTGTCACTAAGTGGACAAGGATACGCAAATCTCTTGAAAAGCATTAGAAGACCTTCCTCTCCAGAAGCCACAGTCCCTCTCGCGCAGGTGAACGTTTTTGGCATCCTGAGAGCTTGACCAAAAGATGTATCTCAGAGGGAGCAAACCTGAATTCAGCTTTCACCTCAGTATCTGACATGTTTTCCATTTGCAGCTCAATTTCATCATATTTCCAATACGGAAACGGCGGTTTTTATCTGGTTAGATCATTGAAATACTTATTACTTGCTCTTCGTTAAGCACGTCATCGAGGTATAGCATCAGAGATGCTAATAACATATTTTTCCTCGTAAACATGCGCACAAACTTAAATATACAAAAAAGTTGCACTCGTTCCAACATTTAAATACTGCAATTTCACGAGAGCGATTACGAGTGCGAGTCAATAGTGCCAGCCTCTGCGCGGCCAAAAGTCGTAGTCATCCTCGAAGTCGTTTTCGAATCTAAAGCTCTGTAATGGGTGACAGAAATAAATAGCGAACGCCTTACTGTCGGTGCTAACTGACAGCTCTAAGGATAGAAGAGCTGTTTTCAAATAGTTCTTTTTTTCTTGAGGTGTCTCCGAGGATCACTGTGATAGAAGTTATGTGGTGTTGTAGCTGTTGCATGTTACACCATTTTGGTTCATCATGGATAGAGCCTCATCAACATCTGCTAATTCTATTACTGACCGAGAAGGATTGATACTTTTTGGCAGTGTCCGAATTGTTTTCTCCAACACTTGTTTAACAATAGCATTTTTGTCCTGACTGCAAAAAAATGTACAATTGTAGAGCTTGCCGGCGATTTTGGAACAAAGATAAACACAAGCATTACTTCCATCGTTTTTTAAGGCTTTCAATCAAACTTTTATTTAGGTTTAAGGGCATTATTGCATCGTTTGCAACGAAGGTACTTACTACTATTAATGTTTAACAGAAATATTGCTGAGATTTTTCAAATTTCAATAATGAGCTGTTCATCGAAGACCTTAACAAAGTCTATTTCTTATCTATTGTAGAACCAGATGTCAATAAATGCATGTTAAATATTGCAAACACTTTGCAGTATTTATCTGGCCAGTATGCCCCTGTTAAAAAGACCTCAAACTGAATAAAAAGAAAAAAAGACCCGTGAATAACAAAGGGCATATTGAATTCAATCAAGAACATATTATACAAAAACTTTAACAATTTTCTAAACAAAATAAAGAATATTTTAATACTCAATTTGCATTAAATAAATTTAACATAAAAGCTACCTGGAAAATTATTGATATGATCTCTAGTAGAAACAAAAGAAAAAAATAAATTTATCCAGATTACTTTACAATGGCAAATGCTATCAGTATGAACCCACTCTTTTGTGAAAATGCTATGAATTTCCTGTGAAAATCCCATTAAAGGCACTTCATGAACCATGAATTTCCCATGAAACTGTCTCTAGTTTTTTTTCATGGCCCATGAATATGATAAGAGAGACCTTCACGACCCATGAAATGTGATTATTGTTTTTCATTACTCATGAATTCTCATGAAACTGTCATGAATTCACTATGTAGTTCTTCCAGAAGTTTTCATGGCCCATTAAAGTGTGTGAAATAGCACTTTTACTAGCCATGAATTTCCAGTAAATTATCAAGTCTCACTCCCAAACTGTAATAAAAATCAGGATATAATTCTATGCTTATTTTTGTAAGCCATTAGTAGCTCTTATTATATTTCAAGGCTCATAAAAACACAATTTTCATACCCATACAAATATTTATTTTCTAAAGAGAACTCACCCTTCTTAAAATTCTATTTCTCTCCAAATCTATCCAATATAACAGTTATTCCTACCTTAAGATTTAATCTCACATTTATAAACTATTTATGCACATTGTACATTAAATGTTACTCAGTACTAGTTTAAGGTCTTGAGTTCAGTTGAAGTTCATACCAATCAGCTGGTTTATTATGACGAGACTGTCTTTAATCATTACCTCGTTCGTTTTGGGGGTTTCACAATCGCCTGCTAACTGATTCAGGTCGTCTGTTTCAGTATCTGGATCGATATGAAACATATACTTTACTTCAAAAGCCTTCTTGCCCTTGGTGATCTCATGATCAACCTCGTTATTGCTGTTGTTGGGATCACAACCGCTGTCAGTTCTGGTTTCTTTGCAAATGACGCCGATATCGATGGTACAAGTTTTCAAGTTTCAACTGGCTTTATTGGCATGATGCTTATAAACTATGCATATTGCCAAAGCAACTCGATAACTAAAGAAAATAATTTCTAACAATAACTTGTAACTAATTATAAAATATCTTGTTCTTTATGGTATAAGTTAAATTTATTCCTTAATTGCATGCAGTCTGATATGAATTTTGTAGTGTAACGAATAGATGTTGGGTTTTCTGTTGAAAATATGGTGTAACAAAAATTGGAATTATAATTGAAATTGCAGTCTAGGAGTTTTGATTGGATATTAATAAATTGTCTGCGTAGATTACTGTACAACTTGCAACTAAGTAGAAGATGAGTTTCATCCTCTACTTTGTTCAGGTTGCAGTAATTGCAAACCCGTTTTTCTCTAGGAATTTTGGGTTTACAATGTCTGCCAGTTTCAATTGATAGTTTGTGATTACTAGCGACGAATTTAGTAAAGTATTTTTTTGTCTCACTTTTTTTAAGAACATCTAATTTAGCTTTGATATTCAAACCGTAATTGTAGGTTCTATAAAATTGTAATTTTTCAGATTTATTAATTTCTTCATCCCAGTATTTTAAGTAGTGTTGTTCTATATTTTTAATCACTGAATCGATTGCATTTGCTCTCAGGGAATCTATATCAATAGAGTTTGTACAAGTTGCTTATTGTAAAAATAATATGAGGTCACCAATGTATGATTTGTGTTTCCCCTCATTCAATTCTTTTGACATAAGTAAAGCTTGTTTTGCAATCGTGCTTTCATCTTTTTCGCGCAAGTATATATAGAATTTTAATGCTCTTTTAGCAAGAGTTAGCTGTATTAGCATTCTATCTGATAATCCCCTTGTTGCTGTGTTTGAGGCTCTGCGATTCAATTGTAGATAATTTTCGCAAAATGTTAGATGTATTTTTTCAGCGGGATGTTCATCCCAACTCTTGAATGTGTATTTTTAGAGATCCCCCCAATCTCTCCTCCATATGTTAGAACTGGAGAAATGGTTGTATCAAATATTTTGAAAGCTATCTTATGTGAGGTTTTTGATATATTAAGGTATTTCCTTATTTTGAAGATTCCACGCATTGCTTTTTCACAAAGGGTTTTTTTACTAACGTAAAATTTCCATTAGTTGTTAGTTTAATACCTAGGTATGTATATTCCTGTACAATGTCAATCAGTTGATTTTTGAAAGAAAATTCTATGTTCTTTGGTTTTCTGTTACATTTTTCAAAAATCATTATTTGTGTTTTCTTTAAATTTACGTCTAATAACCATTTTGTACAAAACGAATTTAGAGAATTAATCAAGACAGTTCTGTAGTCCGGTTTTACTTCGAGACAGAAATACTAAATCATCAGCATAAAACAAAGTGTTTAGTTTATCTCCGTTCAGTAATAAAATTGGGTCAGTCTCATTGTCGTTTGAATTTCGAGGCAGTTCATTTAGGAGCAAATTAAATAGTAGTGGGCTTAATATACAACCCTGGCGAACTCCCCTTGAGTATTTGAAAGAAGCTGTTCTAGAATTTTCTATTTGAATGGAACATGTACTCTTGGAATATAAATTTTGAATAAGATTAAATATTTTCCCCCCAATTTCATAACTTAATAATCTGTATAATAGACCTTCATGCCACACTGAATCAAACGCTTTTTTTAAATCAACGAAACATGCATAAAGTTTTGAATTATGTCTGCCTACAAATTTATCAATTAGTGTTTGTATAGTAATCATATGATTATTTGTTCTGTTCTCACTAATAAACCCAATCTGCGAGGGATGTAAAATTTTATTATGTGTAACGAAATCAGTCATCAGGTACATTAGCATGTAATTCTGAATCCCCAAATCCGTAGATCTTTATGTGCTGTTTTATTTTGTAAGCTGAAGCTGAGTTTTTCCTTTGCAAAGTTTACAAAAACAGTGCCAATTTGACGCCATCTCATGATCGACCTCGTCATTGCTGTCGCTGGGATCACAATCGCTGTCAGTTCTGGTTTCTTTGTAAATAACGCCGATATCAATGGTACATTAGGATGTTATTCTGAATCTCCAAATCCGTATGGTAGATATTTATGTGCTGTTATGTTTTGTAAGCTGCAAGCTGAATTTTTCCTTTGCAAAGTTTACAATAACAGTGCCGATTTGACGCCATTTCAAAATGTAATCATAGCCGGTTCACCGTGGTAAATATTTTACTCAACAAATCATGTGATATCTCGCACGTGACTCACAATGAGCAAGTGGCGGTTATTTCGTATCTTGTGTTAGTCGTGCCTTGTTCCATCTCGTCACTGTTGCAATCGATTTTCTTATTATAATGAACTGTCTTGCAAATATATTTCATGGTGCACTGTTCACTAATACAGATGAGGTGTTCAAAATGTTGCAGAGTGAAGGTGTAAGTCAGCGCTTTTTTACATTAGGCTAAACGTTCAATTTATACACCCGACAGATAGGATCCATCGCGGTTTTCTTTTATATTCTGTGCCATTTTCATCAGGTTTTACTCTCGATATAGTAAACACATGAACATAGATACATTGATTTAAATTAGTTGGTGGAAACAACTCGAAACTATAAAAATATCCTAATCTCCAGGCCTGAACCAAAATGGCACCTAAAAATTCTCATTTCGCTCTTTTCAAACACTTAGGACATTTTGATACATGTAAAGCGCTAACTAAAGCACTTAGGCTCAGTAAATCAATTTTCAGGACACTTGGCTTTCCTTTGAGGTACTTTCCTTTGTTTTCATTTTAGATTTATGTTCAACTAAGCATATTGAAAGAAGTGTATTTGAATTCATTAAGATTTAAATTCCACAACCACTTAATTGAAATCTCCACAAATTACAATTTGGTTTTGTTTCGTATTGATCTTGCTTCACACGTTATTCATTTTTAAGTAATTGGAATAAAGCCTTAGATATAACGTTCTTAACGCTTAACTCAGACTCCTACATTTAAAATTCACAGGAATTTCATGTTTTTTTCATGCCATTTGTATGCTTTCCACCACCCCATGAAAAACTCAGACTCTTACATTTCAAATTCATTAGAATTTCATGAGTTTTTCATGGCACTAAAAATACCCTGAAAATTTTTATGGTCAATGAAATTTTTACTTATTCACAGGATATTCGTGGGTCATGACTGTCTCCAACCCATGAAAAACCCCTGAAATGGAACACCATGAATTTTGTTCCACTTGAATTCATGGGTTTTTCAGCACCATGAAAAACCCATGAAAGGAGATTTTAATGGTGATTTCATGGCTCTCATTGTATAATCGATTTCATGGGTCATGAAAATGGCAAATTTTCACTGGGTTTTCATGGGATTTTTCATGCATTTTTCATGGTACACACTCCATGAAAAACACCATGAATTTACCATGAAAATCGTGTGATTTTCCTGTGAATTACCTATGAAAAATTCACAGGATTTTCATGGATTTTGATTTCATAGTGTATACAGTTAAAAAAACTATTGGTGATAAACTAAAAGAACATTTTGTTAATGTTGGCTCAACCTTGTCTTCAATGTTGCCTACATACCCTTACTTGCCGTTACCATCAAGCTATATCAAACGAAACTTCCAACAGAGTTTTATGTTCAGAGCAAATTGTACTGAAGAAGTCGCAGACTTGATTCAGGGTCTAAAAATAGGCAAAGCCTTTCTATAGGCCCCTCAATTAAATGCATAAAATTGGCCAATCAATCAGTAAAGCTTTGACATTGGTCTTTAGTAATTCCTTGACTCAAGGAATTCTAACAAACTACCGACCTATATCAATAATCTCGTCTTTCACACAAATTTTTGAAAAATTAGTTTTTAAACAAATGATTAGTTACAATGTAAAACAAAAACATTTTGAATAATTGCCAATTTGGTTTTCGAAAAGATCATTCAGCAGAACAGGCCATTATTGAAATAACTGACAACCTGACATGGGCAATCGACAATAATCTTTATACATGTGGGGTATTTCTAGACTTCTCAAAAGCATTTGAGACCGTAGATCATCCAATCATGTTAAATAAACTCTGGGAATATGGTTTTAGAGGCACTCCACACTCGTGGTTTGCTAGCTATCTGTCTGACAGGTACCAATATGTTTCTTTCGGAAGTAGTGAATCATCCAAACTTCTACTAATGTATGGAATTCCCTAGGGTAGCACCTTGGGACCGCTTCCTTTTCTTTTCTACAATAAACGACATAGTTAACTCTTCTAACAAGCTTTCACCCCGATTATTTGCGGACGATACTAACATCTTTTCCACGAATGTCATTAATCAACTTGAAAAAAACCTGTAAATGATAAGCTAATCAACTTAAAAAATTGGTCCAATATAAATAAACTTTCAATAAACTTTTCCAAAACCAGTTTTATGATAGTCAAGTCAGCCAGTAAGCGCTTAAACGCACCTGTTGATATAAGATTACCAGATAGAAATGGTTTATATTTCCACCTTAAGCAAAATCAATACATAAATATTTAGCTCTTATTAACCGAGCAGGAGGTCTGTATGGGAGAATCTTAACCGAGGTCGCCAGTACAGAACAAAGGCAGTGAGGTCTGTACCAGCGACCATGGTCAAAATTCTCCCATACAGACCGACCACTCAGTTAATAAGATGTTTATTATATGGCCAAACAAGAAAGCAAAGAAACAAAGACAACACTTACGACAAGATCGGTCTAGATGCGATAATCTAGACTAATCTTGACTAATCTAGTCAAGATCGACTTTAGCCAATCAAGGTCTTGACTTTTTTGAGACATGGCCATATAATAATTAAGAGTATTACTTGAAGAAAAAATGAAGTGGCAGTATCACATTGCATCTGTTTGTGCTTGCGTTGCGCAAAATACTAGAATCTTTTATAAGTTGCAACACTTCCTCACTCCCAGACAGCTACGACAAATCTATCATGCACTTAGCTATCCACACGTATTCTATGCGATCGTTGCTTGAGGAAGTGCATATAAAATCTATATCAACAGTTAAACTACAAGTAAAAAAATTATTTTGCAAGAGTAGTGTTCTTTGAAGTGCTAAATGATGATAACACAGTTTCAACACTGCCCTTGCTAAATCTAGATCATCTAACTGTAAATAATATCTACCAATTTAAGGCACTAAAATTCCTTCACGACTGGCACAAACAAGTCCTTCCATCTATTTTTAACGATTCGATTTTGTCAAAAATGTCCATTCTTATAATGCCAGATATGCTTCACAAAACAATCTATATAAATTCCGATTTAGAACGCACATGGGAAGTCAGACAATTAATGCCGTTGCAAAAAATATCTAGCAAAATCTTCCTTCCATCTTCAAAGATCTTAATTCCTTCGCATTCAAAAAAAACGTCAAAACATATTTGCTTCTGAAACAATTTGAATCTGAATGTAATAAAGAAAACAATTCTAAATCCTATAAACACTTACAATTCTCCATAACTGGTTAGACCTATGTGTTTCTTTTGGTTCTGTGTGAGGTTTAAAAATGTCCCCTAAGACGGTTTATTTAGGCCCTGGGCATCTCCTTCACTCTGAAATTATACTGTAATTACCTGCTTCAATGTTAAAAACTTTATAACCAAAAGTAAACTATAGTTCTACATATGAAATAATGTAAAGATATATATGCAGAAGGAAATGCGAAAATAAAGTTGTTGTTATTATCTCATCTACGACTTCCAATGTCATTCCTTGGTCAGCATTTAAGGAAACGAAATTTGGCTCATAATTTTTATTTCTCCATACTTGGAAAGTTTTGCAAAGCTCACCAGACTCTTCACTACAAAGTGATGACATCTTCAAAGCCACTTCTGAATCTATTAGTCTCTTAGTTGGATCCTGCTGCCAGCATACATGTATCAGTGCTGTCCACCTTTTTGCTATATCAACCCGGAAAAATTACCTAATGAAACAGACGGTCGTTCTTCCCTACAGACATTATGAAAAATAAGTGAGGAATGAGCCATATCTCCTTCCCTGGGAGTTAAACGATTTGGTAAAGAAAATTCATGGCGAAACTGAATATGCCACTTTTAAAAGATGGTTTCGAATTTCTCTCGAGAAGTTCTGGAGCGGTGTATCCAGTTGTACACATAAGCAAACTATCGTTGTTCGTCGCAGCAGGCATAACAAGAACTGAAAACTGAGAAAAGTAGAACAAGGCAGTTCCAAAATCACTGAACTTGACCTCGTATCACCCTCCACATTGTTGCCTATAAATACACTTCCGGCCTTAAGATCGCAATGGACATTGCTATTATTATGCAAGTAAGAAAGTCCCGAAGATATTCCATCCCTAATATGTAGCCGTGTTGATCATGCAATAGGCTTTAACTCGCGTGCATATCTAATAACTCCCTTGCGTTGTAATTTTTTATCAAGACACCGTCTACTTCTATTGCTTTCTCCAGACGTTCGGTTATGAGCTGTGAGCGGGTGAAATCCACACCGAAATGTGAAAGAATATTAGGATTCTGCAGATCGCTTAGACACTTGATCTCTTTTGTTAACTTTATTTTGTGCTTTGGCGTGACAGAAACCATGAACTCCTTGCATGGTACCTCTCTATCCTGCTTGCTGGATTGGTGAAATTTACCTTTGAAGACACGTGATGTTGCACCACTTTTGATTTGCTCTGAACACAATTCCACTGTCTGAGGATCTAAGATCAGATCTTAACCACCTGCATATTCTTATCTTCTTTTTCCATTCTGCGAATACTTTTTGCCACTACAACCAGCTAAAGAACAGAAAGAGCAAATTTTATTATTCTTTAATTTGCAAGCAGTGGTTTTAGCATGTAAACTACAGGTTTATAGCTTTAACTTTACAGATATTTATATGTTTGAGAAAATATTAAACCGTTGGAAATACTATAACGCTGTGTTTAAAAGTAATAACGGAAAACAAAAAACCTGTTATGGTAAAATGATAAGCTTCAGGATTACCTAGTTGTTTGGCAATACTTCTAATAGAACTAAAGTTATTAAAAAGGGGGAGGGGGCGTCCTCCATCCCAGGAACACCAAAAAAGCCCAGTCTGAATAGGGCTAAAAAAGTTGTGTGTTAACTTTGCCATTAAAGATGCTCCTTTAACTCTACAAATTGGTCAGTGAGATATATCTGCTTTATTTGTCCCGAGAATAAAGCAGGGGTTGTCAAGATCGGATTAACACTAACATTGTTTACTTCTTTTACTCATTATTTATATGAAATAGTGATCACTTACATTAGATGTAACGGTTGTAGCTTTCGCGGAAAAACGGGTAGTCTTATGCTTCTTGAACGCCTAGAACAAGAAAATAAATTATTTACCCTTTATTACTTTATAAACTGTTTATTTTTGCTTGTCTGAAAACGTATGTTTCATATTCTCGGTTGTGCTTTGGCGTGAAGTAGTTGGTTAGTGCAGCAACTGCTATCTCAAAAGGGTTTTCATCTTGCCGTCTTAGGCAATGTTTTAAAGATTTTGTTAGTGGCCTCCCCGGCTTAGTGTTGCAGAAGGGCTCGTTGTCTTTCTGTGTTTGTTACATCCAACGCGACTAATAGGTTTCTGAATCTTGTCAGCCACTTTTTCCAGCTTGTAGCTTGTGTACTCGAATCATTTGTTGGGTCAAATTCTGGGACTTGTGACAGTGCTGTAGCCATTGTCTTGCTGATAGGTCGGTTTGGATTTTTCTCAGGTTCAACTGAAATCCTCGTCGCCAAATGAAATTTAAAAAACAATAATACTGCACTACTGTGTGTTACTGAAAACCCCGCTTTTACATCCACGTTTGCTACTTAAAACTCTCTTACGTCGGGGTTCTACAAATACCAAATATAGTTACTGCATTGATTAGAAATTGCTCTATTATGAATCTTTTTCCCACAAGAGTTAACTTAATTGTAAATAGAACGGAGTAATAGAGAATAATATGCTCTAAGTTTTGTGCCAAGTATTTATGTGTTATTTTTAGTAATTCTTGATTATAATTATTTTAAAAAAATACTATTATAGCATATATATTGGCTGGTAAAGGGGCACGTATTTGGGTATAATTATGGTTAATGTTATTATTTAATTTGTTTTGTTCGCCGAAACAGTTTTATGTTACATAAAGTACTTGAACAATATAATTTCACCATGGTAGATATTGGCCAGTATGGCGGTAAAAATGACAGTGGTGTTGTAGCCAGTTCAGAAATGGGAAAGACCTTTGAAGATGGTTCCGTTAATTTTCCAGCTCCAGGAAATCTTCCAGTTTGTAAAATGAAATCACTGCCATACTTTATGGTAGGATATGTCACCCAAGAGGGACAAGCTATTCAAGCTTTGCTGTGGAAGTTAGAGAGGCCCTTCTGTCTTATGTCAACTCAAGTAAGGGAGCAGTTCCTTGGCAATGGGACTATGTGAGAACGAGGGGGCCTATCAAAATTATCAATAGAACACTGGAGGCTGAAATTCCCCTTAAGTGTTTTCAAAAGTTATTAGTTTTACTTTCTTGTCACATTAACGATTTTCACAATTTTTAACTTAATGACCCATATTTGATGATTGTAGAGCACTGGGTGTAAGGCGGTGAAAAAGTTTGCCTGGCTTGTATGGAAGGGTCTCATCAGTAGTGTCCATTGCACTAGGGTCATTGAAGCCTTTACTAGCACAAACTGGTACTCTTCCTTGTTACCAATTTGATTCCTGGGAGATATGCTGTGGCTGAGGGTGGTGTTCATAGCCCAAATCTCCAACATATGGGATTGGGAAAGGTTTAGCATTCGAGAATGACGATAATATTTCTTTGTACAAAACATTTGATATCTGTATTTTAATCTTAATCTTTCTTTGTTAAGGAATTTGAAGAAGCTGTGACACTACCAGTTCTCCAAAGAGATCATCCTTATGCCTTTTTTCCCTTCCTTGGTTTGCTTTTGTGGACTGCTTCTCTTCTAAAGTTGAACCAATACATTTCAAGACCTCTATTTCTGCAGCAGCAATATCCTTTGTTGAATTTTTTCTCATCTTTTGCAGTGGTATCCTATTCTTCTTTCTCTGAATAATGATCAAGTTCAACAAAATTTGTCAATGTTTTGCGTGGTTTGTAGAATGGGTCAAGCCAAGAAAGGTAAAGAAACATATCCCTTGGCACTTTTAAGTGGAACTAGTTAGTGGTAGTGGGGCAGATGCAGTATTAAAATACTGCATCT
>JAOBRB020230892.1:0-11839 GCA_027575285.2 Zoanthus pulchellus
TTTTTATTATAGAAGACACAGGAGGGAGAGATGGGTTATATGTGAGGATTAGTGGTATACGTTTAGATGTGTTTTTTGTTTAAGCTGGAGTGCGTCATTACGGGGAATATTAGCAGCGCGTTTTATTTCTCGGGAAAGAAAGTTACGGGTATAGCCTCGTTTGAGAAGATATGAAGTTAGCTCTGCAGTACGAGTGGTAAAAGCATGTTCAGTAGAGTAGACACGTCTAAGTCGATGAGCTAGACTAAAAGGTATAGCTTTTTTTGTATGGCGTGGATGGGAAGACGAGAAGAGTTAGTGTTGATGTTTATCAGTGGGTTTGCAATAGAGGTCAGTTTGTATGACACCATTGTCGAGATGAAGATTAACATCAAGAAAAGATACATTATTAGCACTGTGAGAACTGGTAAATTTTATAGTGGGGTGAATATTGTTAAGATAATCAATAAATATTTCCAAGTTATTTGGACCGTCCGTCCAAATCATGAAAATATCATCGATATATCTGAGCCAGGTGTGTGGTTTAAATGGAGCGTTGTTTAAAGCATTAGTTTCGAACTGGCCAAGAAAGAGGTTAGCAAAGGAAGGGGCCATTTTAGTCCCCATGACGGTGCCATGAATTTGGAGATAGTTGTTGTTGTTGAAGCAGAAATTATTCATATAAGAATCATGCGAATTAGATCGCATAAAGTGTTAGAGGGAATAGCTTTGTGAGATCGCGTGTTAAGATAGTGATAACAAACATAAATACCATCATTATGAGGAATATTAGTGTATAGGGAAGAGACATCAAGAGTTACGAGCAGAGTATTGGGTAAATTATTGATGAGTGTCAATTTGTTAAGGAAATCATTAGTATCTTTGACATAAGAAGGAAGCTTGCTGACTAGGGGCTGCAGATGATAGTCAACGAATTCAGAAATTCTTTCAGTGGGGTGGCTGTTAGATGATACAATCGGGCGTCCTGGATTACCAGTTTTATGGATCTTGGGAAGAATGTAAAAACGTCCGGGTTTTGGGTCAGATTATAGAAGATATTTTTTGGTCTTGTCGTTAATTTGCTCGTCACGGTGCATTCTGTTAACGTATTCTTTTACACGTAGCTGTATGTTTGTTGTTAAGTCATCGTCTTGTAGTTGTTGATAAAACTTAGGTTTGTTGAGTTGTCTGTTACATTCTTCTATGTACCAAGATTTGTCCATGACAACAGTACCGGAACCTTTGTCGGCAGGTTTAATAACTATGTCTTGTCGTTTTTTTAAATTTTGTAAAGCCAGTCGTTCGCTAGCAGAAAGGTTGTCAGAAACACGTTTAGGTTGTATATTGGATATGTCAAGTTTGACAGCATCCAGAAAGGTGTTAAGTGATTGTTCTCTGTCAGTTGGTGGTGTCCATGTACTTTTGTTACGAAACCTGGGTAAGTCATCGTCTGAAGGGTTGTCTGTTTGGGTATCATAAAAGAATTCAGCTAGTCGCATACGTCGCTATTATTTAAACTAAGTTTTAACTAAAACTTACCAGATATGAACATAACCTAAAAAACTTTACCTTCTACAAAGAACACGCTATTATCCCAAGATCTCTGTTTTCAAGTCAGTCCCCTCTGAATTCTTATGACAACACATTTTACAGAAGATGGAAATACATATCATATTTTGCTGCTCGCCGTTATTAAAGACTTCTCATCAAAGAATGTAAGAACATTATTTCTAATCTAACTAAGGAGTACAACCAACATCTTGAACTTTTATCTAGATCTTGCACTTCAGAAATTTTTGAATTTTATGTATTTAAGCTCAACTCTATGACCTCATCACTCGAAAATGTTCTTGCTAATCGACGTGTTTCTAAATCTTCTTTCTTACGATATAGCTCTAATAATCTTTCTAATGTCAATAATGTAAACACTAACGATAACACTAATCACATTGTTACTGACAATAGCGCTATTAGTAACTCTATTGCTATTAAAAAACGACGCACTAAACGTAAAATCAAACCTTTTGCTTTTGTGCCTGATGCTAATTCTGTAATCAATCTGTCTCAAAAACCTTTATCTACTGACGAAATTTCAATACTCTCTCGTGGTCTCACTTTTTGTCCTACACCTAAAAGCATTAACTGGACTGAAATCTCAGCGGATGTTGAAATAATGTAGTAATTTGTTGAGGTTATCCTTACTTAAGTGGCGAACTTTAATATCAAGACCAACATTGTCCCCAACCATCTGGTAGGACAGTCCTTTATTGATGCCAGCTATTTTATTGTCAAACTTGCTAATCAAATCTTTGTTATCAGATGATGAATCCACTATATCTGTTAAGCACTTATTAATGGTTTTCTATTCAACATCAAGATTCGGGAAAATGTAGCAGGAAAATAGGTTCTACATTGCCAAAGCAAAAATTAAGTCCCTCGATAACTACTTCTCAAATGTCAAATTTGGCCAAGAAATTTCAGATTGAGTAATTTCTGCTGTCTTAGGTTTGCTTGGTAGTTTTCCATGAAGGTAACTCTTAACATCCTGGACTGAAAGCATTTCAGGTAAATAAGAAACTTCTACAAGACTCTTTCAAAAGTGAGAAACATTTACTTTTATCCTTTCAAGACAAACAGTCATCCTTCCGCAGTAAGACTTCTTTTTTGCATTGTTGGCACAAATCTTTTGATTTGATTTATAATGCATCTATAGTATCATCATGTTACTTCACCTGGGGGAGTGTAGATGATAGATGGGCTATTAAATAGAAAACATGCCAGTGTATGGGGCAGCTAAACATTTCTTAACACATATGTGGCACCCCCTTGCAATTAAATGATTGGGGTACTTTTTTAAACCTTTCTGGTTTGCTTGTAAGGTAAACTCATTTGTTTATATGATAAAGCATCTATTTTAAAACAAATGCTAAATGATACAAAAATCAAGAATTATACCACACTTCCAGTACCAGCATGTCTCAATATATATCCTATTCGATAAGCCATGAAAAAAGTATAACACACTCACAATAGACAAAATATTGAGATCACAATAATCTCTCTGTGATCTATTTGATAGACAGAGAGAAGCAAGCAAGTGGGATGTTAAAGGTGCTATGTTTATAAACTCGTAATAATAGTCACAGAGTCTCAAGCTTGATAAAGCACGGGCTGAAGTATTTCTCAGAATGCTGGCAGTTAATTTCTTGCAAATACTCTCACATTTTTTGTCCATTAAGCTGCCAAATAAGTCTCTAAGAATATTGGAACTGCTATAGATTTAGCAATGCTGTCTTAAAATTCCTCAAGGCGAGATACTTCACAGCATGGCCCATATCATCTTTGAGAATGATTTTTCTACTTCCAGATGGGAAGCTTATGTTAACCTAATATAAACAAATACAACTTTTAGGCTTGTTAATTAAAGAAAGGGGACTTTCTTATTTTTTAAAGCTCTTATTCCTATTAAGGATAACTTAAATCAGCCTTTTTCAACAATTGTATTTTCCGCAATTTCCTTCTCGTTTTTCGAACGTTTATGCTGGTAACGCTCGTCGCAAGAAATGTCATTATGAGGCAAAGGTACAACGTTTGTTAATTATAATTTTTCAACAGTGTCTAAGGAAGTAATTGCCCCTTTGCACATTTTTTTCTTTGCCCTGGTGTGACTTTCGATATCGTTTCGTAAACATTTTGGGGTTGTTTAAAAAAGACCTCTTGGACTGAACCTCCGTCAAAATTCTTCAAGTTCTGAGGATACATACTCTATTCCTCTTACTTAAAACTTCTATGTTACGGCCACACGGCCTAAAGACGCGACCAGAGCCAACGTTTAGATCAATAAAACGTTGTAATAATCCTTGAAATTACTTGAAGAGAACACGGTTAATTGATAAGTTGTATGTCGCTTTCGCACCAACTAGAAGTACTTGGCAGCACCAACACTTAGAATCTTTCCCTTTTGGTTCTCGTTTTACTCTAACAGCGTCCTTCAAAAGAGTTTTTGGAGAACTAAATTTTTTTCCATCGCCTTTTTCCTACAGGTTTTTCACTGAGATCATCTGTTATTATGTTTGACTGATTAGTGTTTGTTCTGCCACCACCCCCACGTTCAATTTACCCGAAGTCATAAAAGCGACCTAGTGCGCATGGGAACCAAATTGTTTCCAAGCAACGCTTAGCACATGCTCAAACGAAATTCAACAGGATTAGGGCAGAGGTTTTTTTTCCCGTCCGACTGCAGGAAGATAAAGGTCTAAAAAAATCCTTCTGCTCACAGGGTAACTGCGTTGAGATAAAATTAACTCAGGACGAAAGCTGAGTTAAATTGTTAAGTTTTAATTAAACGAAATAAAAAATTTTAAAATTTCGAATAACAATCTATGTACGTTTATGTAAATATCTTATATAGTGTGAATAAGGGATTGAATTGAACTGAAATGTCTGCAAGGTTATTATTGTTAATACATTTCCCACAGTAATGAGTGCCAACTCCTTGGACTAATAAACTGTTCATATTCAAGTACTTGTAAGGACCCTAAAAATTTATATAAAGCAAATAATTTGCTATTTACAAACCGGAACGGCTAATTCGATTGAAAGGTTCGAAATTCAGTCTAGCAGATCTTCACTGGGGTCTTCCAAGATCTTCCATAAAGGAGTGGTAACTAACTTATCTATAAGCCCCAGTGTCCTACAACCAGCAAGGAACGAAACAAGCTGGAGATCCTTATAAACTGCCTTAAGTAGGTTGTTGTCCTTTTTCCGCTCAGAAAACTTCAGCAACACCATTAAGAAAAAGGACATTAAATCTATTCCCTTTGAAAGGATTGTTTCAGCCTGCCAATCTTACTGCAGATACTGTGCCAATTGGACAGGTCTACCCGACGTCTCACAGCCCCATTCTTGCACTGCCTTACACACTGTCCTTTCCAGTCTGTCTTTTCCGGAATAACCGTTGGTGAATCAACCTCCTCCTTTCTGCAAGCTCTCAACTTGCTTGTCATTGTCATGAATTAATTTGTCCCATAGCTTCAATGTTCTCTTAGTTTGGTCAGCAAATGCCATAACCAGATGTATTCCACAGAAAAAATAATTTATTTTCAACCTTTTTTTATCTTTTTCACCAGTCAGTTGTAACATCCGGCACAACATTTCTTCTACTTTCACTCAACAATTCATTGAATTTCTGTACACCACATCTTTCTGACATGTTTTTGATTGAGGCCAATTTTCTGTTGGCTTGCCTTTTTTCTGTTGTAGTTGTTTTGGTAACGTCTCTGATTACCTCTTTGAGGACATTAAGCTGTGTCTCAGCATCTCCAGCAGCCACCTTCCTCACCCTAACAACGAGACACTTGCTATCACCTTTCTGAACTTGGTATGTGGTGTATTTGTGGTGCCATTTTGATGTACCATCGCTCAGCGGGGTTCTGCTGTCATTCTCCCAATCATCCACTAGCTCCTTTAGTACTTGAATTTGTCCCATCTTCCTTGCCTCCAGATACATGGTTCTAGCAAATGGCTGACCCTTGCAAACCTCCAACTTCAATACCAGCACACTCTTTCAATACCTTCATTACAAATCCTTTAACATAATCTACACCCACTTCAATCATCAACACATCTTCATACAAATCGCGGATAGTGTCTGAGTACTTGAGATCCAATAACGAAATTCAAGAACGCTCAACTTACATACCGACAGGAAAACAAGATGACATCTTGTATAAAATATTTTGAAATTGTATGGAAATGTTTTCTTACTGGTTGTTATAGAAGGGCGAATCTACCAGGGGTACTGTGCAATAAAGGCCAAAACGACGCTGAGGACCATTCTGAGTACCAACGTTTTTATGGCTTGTTAGCTTTCTCAGAGATGCTGGAATCAGATATATTGGTGGACACAAGCAATTTTTGTCGGAAAGTAGAACTGGTATGTAAATCAAGCTCAGAAAACATGCCGCATGCTGGGATACCATCAAACGAGGCAACGTAACTACCAAAAGCAAATTCACTTGCGTCTGTGTAGAGAACTAAGTTTGCCCAAAATGCCGGTTTCAGTGGAAACCCCTTGAATGCATAAATGTTTTGAAGCCAAACTTTCAACTCTTGCATTAATGGCTCACCAAACACAAATGTTGTATCCCAACTGGGCCTGGCATTTATTGCGTTGTGCATTTTTGTAAAACAAGAAGAAGAAGAGCTAAGCCCGAACGGGAGGAGTGAGAAACAAAAATTTCGCGTAACACCAGAAATTGTAGATGTGTGGGAAAAATGTCCACGTGGTGATAACTTGATTTGAAGTCCCATGTAAAAAACCAGAATCCTTGCTGGAAAACTTCGGCTAGGGATCGAAGATCTTCATAATGAAATTTAGATTTAACTAAATTCTTATTAACCTCGCGCAGATCAAGAACTAAACGTAGCTTCCTGACTGAAAAATGGTTTACGCATTTGGAAGGATAAAAAACTTTGGTGGTAAAATCTTCTTCTTAAAGCTCTATGATGACTGCTTTGACAAACTCAGAGTTGCGAAATGCGAAGCAATTATTGCGTAAAGAAAACGGCAACTGGTCAAAAGGCAATGAGTAGCCTTCATATACGATACTGGAAACAAATGGCGACGCCGCTAGAGAAACGGAAACGAAACAAACCACCTTTAACTTAACCACGTTTCTCGCCATAAAAAAATTCAGTCTTATGTTCGTAAAACCCTGTAAAATCAAAATTAGAAAAACTTGTGTTAGTAGCTGGTGGTAGGTATTTGGTAAGCTGCTTGTTTAGGATTGTTGTCTGCCAACATCAACGCGCAAGTCAAACTCGTTTTCAGCTTCAAATTAGGGGTGATTTGTTCTGGGTGGTAGTTACTTGTCTGCTTGGTGATGCAGTTAATGGCTTTACATGTCCTCTCTTGTATCTCGGCATTGGTTGCTAAACCAGAGATAAGACGCAGTATAAGACCAGAATGTGGAAACAAGTTATGAAAGTAAACTCCACACAGCTTTCATAGTGTCAGCTTCTTTGTTTTCTTGAATATACTCTTTAGAAGAATACAGTGGTACGAGGTCGGACTAAGGTAGCAGAGAAAAACTGCAGGAGAACACTTGTCTTCTGAAGAGTATGATATCTCTTGCATTTGCGTTAAGGAGTTAATGAAAGTTAGAGGTTTTGCAGACATAATCTTAGATTGGTGAGCCATTGGAACCGTGTTTACTAGAGCAAGCTTAAAGTCAATAGTTCTCTTACTTTCCTTGTTTCCAAAGTTTAACTCTACACACTCGTCGATTACATCTGACTCAGGCTTTGGTTAATGATAAGGCAATTTTGTCCATACATTTTCTATGTGGTGGCCGATGTCATGGAGAGGGTCACAGGGTAAGATTTAATATTTGCCATGGCATAGAGATTCTAGGGAGGAGTGTGGTCTTGTAAACATTAGTGCGGGAATCCTTTGATTGCCACACAATGACTCATCTAGCATTTCCTGGAGATCTTTTATATTTTTATCTTTAAAATTGCCTCTTAAACCTAACTCTTTCTCGATCTCAACCTTGCCACAGCCCCCTCCATAATAGCATCCTTCTTTGTTTCAAGAGATTCTGCCTTGCAGCTTGGGTGTTGGTAAGCGTGCATGTACGGTATCTATGAATAAATGAAATTGACAACTGTTCGCACAACCCTTCAATTACCTTGAAAGCAATTAAGCTTAGCAATTAAAGTGAGTGTTAACACAACACGAACGAATCTATTGTAAAGAATTGACTAGATGTTTCAATAACCTACAAGCTTAACGTTAATTTGGTCGATAGTTTGTCTTTGAAGAGATACAACAGTGTGATGCCCTTGCCGTTTTGATGGACAATAACGTTCAATTTAAGCTTACATTTTCCTTTCTCGTCAAGTCCTTCAACTTTCCTTTGCCGTTTATCTTTCACAAACAACTCAACATGTCAAGTCCCCTGTTTAACCGTGGTGTTAACCTCCGCTGCCGTAAAATGAATGGTTAGCGTGCGCCAAAAGGTGCGCCAGTAACGTCAAGAAATGCGTTCGAGTTCCCTCGTGGATTGACGCCATTCTGGATTTCATTCCATTGTTTAACATCCATAATTATAAGAAAGGTAGGTGCCAGTTCTCAATGAGTTGTGTGTTTTTTAACAGGCGAACGAAACGATTTGAGGGAACAAGAACTTTTTTTCCAGTTCTGACGTACGTTTTTAACTGTAGACTAGTATGGTGGCCGAGGACTGCCACTTAGTTTTGTCGGTAAAATTCACTTTCGTTTGAATTTGAAATTGAAAGTAAAGTTTTTTTCCTGTGGCATAGGACTGCTACTGCCAAATTTAACTTAAATATTTTAAATTTAATTTGTTTTTCATTCTCTTTGATTTAAAAAAACATTTCTCGTTTTAATCTGCATCGACTTTGACTTTGATCTAACTTTTTATTTTGGTTTAATATTGTTTTGTGCTTGTACTTTTTAATTTTTTTTTCCTTTAGAAAAGAGGAAAATACCGAAAAAACTAAGAGGCAGTGCTTGGCGACCATAGACTTCATAATGTCCACAAACTATTTCAATTAAAAAGAGTTTTATGAAGGCGATGAAGGGCAATTTAGTGGTTACAATCATTCAAAGTAGTCGCTTTGTCTGTCATTGTGCGAGTGAAAGTGTGCAAACGAAATCGTTTTGGAAGTTTCTCTGTTTGCTTAATAATAAATTGCGTACATTCTTCAGCTTTTATTTTGTTGAATAAAGTTTATCAAACGGCTAAATAAATAAAATTGCGATGCAAGACTAAACGCGACTTTGAGACCACGTTACCGCATTGTATCAGCGGCTAGTTGGGAAAAAAATAATGTGACTCACGTATAGACGGAGCCGAACAGGATAACATATTTCCTACCAACTAGACGTCAATTTAATGCGGTAATTACATTATAATAGCAAAACACAAATTTTAATCTTAGCTATTTATTGCCAAATACAAATACAAGAATAGAACAGCAAAAACTAAAAAACAAAGAATCTTTAACTTAGATCTATAGAAAACATTGTGCCTATTGTTGACAGGTAACAAAAAGCTTACGCATGTCTATTCTTATTTCTGGTGTTCTGGCATTTCTTGGCGATGCTAACTTTGCAATTTTCCCACATCTTGTTCAGCTCCTCCGAATTTCTGCACTGGTATCCGAATGTCTGCAAAACTTCCGCTGAAAAAAAGAGGACACTATGGCTAAGTTTTGTGCCGAAATACGTAAAGCAGCTAGGTCACGGTGTCGGTCTCTTGAAAATTCTCCATTCCTAACCATTTTTTCCTTTATAATTTATTATCATGTTTTTGGTGTCCTTTTATCTCAACTGTACTTAACTTTAAGTTTTAAATGGAAATTTTGTACTTGACCAAAACAAGTCAAAACACCGCAACTAAGCTCCTTTAAGTAAATTTAAGTCATGTTAGGACAAACGTATCGCTATGTTCTTTTGTTTTCTTTTAAAAACAGTATATTCAAGTTAATGATAGTATGTTTGAGAAGCATAAAGATAGTTTGTTCTCTGCCAGAGACCGGCGTTTTTAATATGTAAACTAAGCATATCCTTTATCGCAAATATAGTCTTCTGATCAAGGGCATCAAAGTTTTTTGTGCCATGAACGGTGGAGCGCATTAACACCTCCTTTGAAAACAGCTTATCTACCAAGCGCAAAAAAAGTTGTTTCGGCTTCACTGCAGCTTTGGCAAAACCATATTCTGCTCTTTCTAGTCGGACATGACGACACCCACCAACAAAAACTGTGCCCATTTCTACAACAGAAAAGACAGTTATTTAATGAATATTTTTACCACAATTACTTCTAATCTGGCAATCTGATTGTCTAATTTGCTGTTGTTTGTCGATAAGAATACAGACCAATGAGTCACGGAACACGTTTTTCAGATCGCGCTATGAGAAAATATCGTGGTAAAAAACTGTACTCACACATGTTTCAATTATTCCTTTCTTGAAGAAATACTTAACTCTACTAAGAAATCATGCTTCGAAAGATAAGTTGAAATTACGTCTGTCTATTTTAGAAAAAAAAAACAGATCGAAGACTGTATGTTAATACAAAAGCGTGTGTATTGTCATACCTGGCACTTCTCTGTCCATCTCTGTCGACATCCGAAAATAATGGAGTTGCTGGAAGAAGTTATGAAACGCTATGGTCTGATAGACGAGGTCTGGAATAAGCTGATGCCATAAAAGTGTACTCCAGTGAAGACTGCCTGGTACCAACATTTGGGGTAGACATCTGTTGTGGCTTGAAGGGCTCCTGTTGCAGCTGTATAGGGCTCTGTGAACTCAAGGACTGTAGCAGTTGGTCCAAGTTTGCCTCTTGCCTGGCGAAAGAACACCCCAGTCGTTCAAGAATGGTTCTCAGCAACCGCATTTCTGATGCTTAGTTTGCAGACTACCTTTCAGTTAGAATCTGCACAGGAGCAAGTTTTCACCAGATCTTGAAGACGAGGAGCATAGGGCTCTTTCAGCCTCTTTTCAGGAAGCAGAGGAATATTTCACACAGACTTTTAAGCTGACTCACTTTAAGGTTTCTTAGGGTTTCGTTTTTAACCATGGAGCACAAATCGTACTGATTCAAGGCAACTGAGTTCTTTACATTGCAATAGCGGAAGGCAGCAACAAAAGCTTCTTTCACTCACCTGTTTGTCCTGCAATGGTTTGCTGTTTTATTCTTAAACTGTTATTGTTGTTATTGTTATTATTATTATTATTATTACTATTAATATTATTGTTATCTTCATCATCATCATCATTGTTAGTACTATTATTATTATTCTTTGGATATTGTTCGTGTTCCATTAGCCAATATTAGATCTAGTAAGTTACTTTGATATCTCCTTTAAGGTAAAGCTTAGCAATCTTCAAGTTGGTCCTGTAGTCTAACAAATGATTCTTCTGTAATCAGGTTTGCATAGCTTAGTTGCTGAGCTCTTCAAATGCAGTGCTGTCATCAGAAGCAAATTTGTCCAGTCCTTCTGGACATCTTTTAACAGTTGCACTACATGCGGATAAAACGCGTATCATGGTGTTTTTGCTAAAGGGAATAAAGTCACTTTCTCTGCAATACTGCTCGTACTGGCAAGTTATTCTCTCTGGAATGATGCTGCGATTAACGTTAGGGACTTCCAGGATACTCCCTCTTGACAGTCAAAGACATTTCTGCCTAAATGGTAAGTCTTGCACGATATGGGGGCTTGTGATAAACTGTAAAAACTGATCAAGTTGTGCTTCTTCTACAGGTAATCGACCTACTTGCTTAGTGGCGACGACCGTAGCTATACCATGTTGAAGGGGATGTAAAGCAGCCAGCGTGTATCTGTAATGTGACAGTCCAGGTATGAACTTGCGGATGACTGGCAAACTAGCAATTCCAGTCATTACAGACAAAATCTTTCGGCGTATGTCTCAGGTTTTTGCTCTCTAGTATGTTATTGCAGTTGCTTCCAGGTATTAGAGAACTTAAGCAATGGACGTTTCCGAGCCGACGGCGACCGGACTGGCAGAGGGAAGTTGGGACCGACGTTACCGTCGCTTCCCGCCAAAATCAAATACTTAAGCGGTAAGTTCATTTCAATGAACGACGGCGGGTTTTCGCAATAAAATATGTCTTCTTTTAAAGCAATGAGAGAATTGACAATGCTGTGCTACGCTGAAAATTTACTCTCCGATGATGAATTTCTCGTTCTATGGGAAGAAAATCAGTCAAAGAACCCAGATTTTCCTTGGGACAGGTATAGTCCGTTCGACCTCGAAAACATGGATGAAGCCGAATGTAAGGCAGAGTTTCGAGTAGAAAAAAGAGAT
>JAOBRB020231095.1:0-11838 GCA_027575285.2 Zoanthus pulchellus
GCATTATACATTTTAACAAATTCCTGTGTTTTCAAATGTGGCAATGAAATTTTCCGGACATAACTGTAGTGTCCGTAATATATTAGGTAATATTTGGGGTAATAATGAATTACCAAATAAAAGATTAAAGTATTTATTTATTTTCTTTTAGGTCATTGATGGTAACCAGGGCTTACAAGAAATATTTGATTTTTATAAAAAAAATAGTGATAAACTACTCGGACTCACTGGGTGTTTTAACTCCCAGAAGATACAAAATGGCAAACAAAGTGTAACATTTGTATAATTTATGTTAATTCATTTTGTATTATTACCTAGTATCTAACCATATTTACAGAAAAGATTTTTTAAAATATTGAAAACAGATCCAGGTGCATAAGTATGTTAACCTTTTTGTGACAAAATAGAGTCTTTCACAATGTCGCAATAAGTAAACTCAACCATTATATTCACATTAGTAAAGAAGATATTTCACTTTTCCAGTTGACTATGCTCTAGCTTTAAAATAGCCACTGGTTTCTGTTGATAGGCACCAACAAAATATTAATTTTCATACCTTGCAAATTAACTTGCAAGTGGTTTTTGTTTCCACCACATTGTTTAAGATGGTGTTATCATCCAAATATCTAAAGTATTTATTTAATAGGTGAAATTTAAATTTAGTGATCGCTTTTTCTGTAGGCTGGTCTTATAACCCACTTGCACTTTCAAGAAGAATACTTTAAACAATTAATTTTTTTGATTGTGTCACAAACTTTATTGGAAACTGAATGAAAGCAATGTTTATTACCAATTCAACAATGGGTAGTGTAATTAAAGGCTGGTTTAAAGAGATCAAACATGTTGGTCAACATTGTCCAGGGTGATAGTCTAACATTTTTGGGTGGTGCTGGATGGTGTTGGATACTAGAGTGTTCAAACAAATCGAACACTATCCAACAATGTTGGATCATGGCACATTTGAATGTGCTGTTACCATCCCAATGTATGAATAAGTTAGGAGAGGAGGTGTATGGAAATTTACATTTTTAATAAGTATGAGAATTTTTTGCAAACAATTGACTTTATTTCAAAACAAAGTTTCAAGATTCCATGCAAATAAAACATTAGAACACTGTGAAACAATGCTTATTTAATGTGTGTATACTCTTTAGTTCTTGAATGTTGAATTTTTATGGAGCTTCTTGTAAATTACCATAAATAAATGTTAACTTTGAATTCCGAAAAAGAACTTTTGTTTCCTGAAAATCTCTGGTTCAAGGCCCAACTGCAATTCCCAATTCGCAATGCACAATTTCTGAAATTTTGTAAAAATTAGCCATGTGCTGCTTATTTTAAAGTGGTATAACAGTAGCTATATGTAGGCAAAACACTCAAAAAATCTTCGGAATCAGAAACTGTAAACCATACAATTAATTCAAGTAAAATTGGTAGTGACTTGTGTGAAACTGTACTAAAAAAATAAAGATGCAATGCTTCTCTATGTGTGAATTTAAAAAAAATTATTTCTTTGGTAATAAAGAAAACAAAAATAATATTTCTGTGTTTTCAATTTGATGAAGCTTTTGAAAAGCTTTTAAAAGTTTTACTGGTTGCTTAAAAAATATATAACCAAATTAGAAAAATGCATTCAAATTATATACCAGGGTTCTCAATAGAAGTCGGCAACCGGCGAATTCCGCCGCCTGTCAAAACGAAAGTAGCCACCTGTGCTGGCAATGTTTAGCTACAAGGCAAGGCTTAGCTAGTAAGGTTTAGCCGCCAGTAATTACTTCATGACCGTATGATCAAAAAACTACTGAGAACCTTGATATACTATCACTTTTGGATTGAAAGTTCAAATTGTTCTTATTGGTAGTTCACCTTAAATCAGGGGGGTGACAGAAGAGATGAGGCTGGGTAGACACACTAGTTTTTATCGCTAATTCTTTAAAGTTTTTTTTCTACTGACAGTATATACCTAACTGTAGATAGACATCAAATTTTCATATTAAATAATAAAGTAAAACTCTGGGGTGTATTATATCATTTGGTTTTTGGGTAGGAGTGTGCCACACTAAGTTTAAACACCTGACATTATCCTAGATCTATGAGTGCTACTATAAGTAAACATGCAGTATTAGCATGTTTATAGGACTGGTGTCACATCTGTGCTGGTTGATTTGTTAATGCATGGATAGATGTTATCATAACTCTCTAAACACCACAAACTGCACCCTATCCTAGACAGATTTTGGAGACCTTAGCCAAATATGATACCCAATCCCAGACTACAGAGCTCAAACCATACGGTATATGGCCACACATACCCAAATAACTATTGTGGGCAAGTAAACCCAATTAGAAAAGCACAACCCCTGGGATTCTCATCTTCTGCAACCCCCTGTACTGAAAGTTACTTTAAACACCATTCTGACTTTTAATTACAGCTAATTAATAACCACAACATTTATAATAATCAGTGTAAATGGTTTAACTTGTTTTTAGATCACATTGTGTGGTGTGAACGACCACACCTAGTCTTCACAACTAATAATTGATAATACAAAACTGAAAAGATGTAACATTGTATACCAGAAACTTCTACATTCAGACCTTATTGAGAGACTCATTAGAGTAACCTAGGTTTTCAATGCTGCGAGCTCGACCTGGAGCCCTTGGTGGAGGCTGTTGGGGGGGCTCCTTTGCGGTCATTGCTGGTGTTTTAGTTGAGTCAGGAGTTTTTGCACAAGGTTTCCATGTCTCTCCTGCTATGGCAGCTCTCAGGTAAATGAAACTTGTAAAAAATAAAGAAAAGGCACCAAGTAGAGTTGGGAGGAAAAATCCCAGTGGTACACAAGCTCTGCAAAACATAAGTTAAGTTTTAAGTTAACACATGACTGTACAAGTTTCTTTCAATTTACGAGTTCTTTTTATTTCCTTTATGGTTGGGTTAAAAAATTTTGATTTTCCAATAATTTGGTAATTTTCAAGATTTAATGTAATTAGTATTTGTGAAACCAGGAGATTATCTGGCATGAGATTTGTACCATCACCTGAGGATACTCTATCATACATTGGCATAATAAGTTTTAAGTAAATAATTATTTAACTGTAAGGAGCTTAGGTAGGTAATGCAAGCAAGTGTGAGGAACAATACTGCTCTGTATAAATCTCACAAAAATAATATGTGAGAGTTGGCAGGTTTTACAAAATAATGAAGTTACAAATAAAGTTTGAGCATTAAAAGATTTACAATTGCAGTACGCAGAGCTTGCAATATCTAAATCAAACAAACTAATCTTTCATAAAATGGAATTCAAGGAATATATTATATAAAGAATACCTTGCATAAATTTTGTGAAAAGTAAAATCAGAATGTACTGACAGTACATTCTTAACATTTTTGGAGAAACAAAATTTTGATCATAATTTTTTGGTGGATTGCTGGGAGGAGATTTTAAAGTCTGACTTATTTCAAAAATTCTGTCTTGGAACCTTTGCTTTGATTAAATTAATGTCTTGAATATGCTATGATTACAAAAAGTGTATGCAAACCATCATAAGGTACTTACAGCAAGTAGAAGAGAAACCTGATGTAATAATTACGTCCAATTACACCAAATGCTTTCAACACTTTCGTTAAACCCTGCTGTCCACTGAAAAAGATGGATCTATTTTAGTACCCTGAGAAATAGTAATGATTGGCCATTGCCGAGGGAAACTAAGTAATAACAACAACATAGAACCATATGTGTAGAAAAGAATGTTTAGATGGCTGAGTCGTGTACTGAAGGTATCAAATACCTTGGCAAGAGTATACTTAACACTACCCTTGATCCACCAAGGGAAGCATTTATAAGTGGAGCAGATTCAAACTTATGCAAAACACTGGGTCCCACAAGGAAAATGCAAGAGGGGCATTGCTGAAGATGTGGTAATGAGGTGTGTCTCACAAGGGCAGTTCATTAAAGTGGACCCCACATGGGAAGAACAATAGGGTTAAGCCCAAAATAAGAGTGGCATTAAGGATCCTGCAAGGGAAGTGGGATAGGAGTAAGGCAAACATAGTGCAAAAGTGGCATTAAGGTGGTCCCCACAAGAGGGGCAAGCCAAAAATGGGGCAAGAGTGATATTTAGTTGGATCTGCACAAGAGAGTTAGGAGGGGAGCAGGCAAGAACTGACATAGCAGAGAAGTGTTGAGGCCGTAGAACTAAAAAATAAGAGGCTGATCTGGAAAACAGTCAGCAAAAGGTGAAGGACCATGGGAAACAGAGATTCTAGTTGAGGTACCCAAGCAGAGATAACCTAGCAGAATTACCCTACAGTAAGTACTAAGTACAGGTGCATAGCAGAATTACTCTATTGGGGGTACCCTAGTGAATTATAGGACATGACAACATAAATTGTGTCTCCCCGCCAGTAGTGAGTCAACCACATTGAGATAGTGCTCATAAAGTAACACACAATAGAAATGTCTGCCATGAATTGGTATTCAACGAGTAAAAATGATAATAATGTACTTACACTCTTTCAATGGTCTTTTTTCCTTTCTCTCTTTGCCCTCTCGGATATTCAAACAAAAAGACAAATAATCCCAGCCCTCTAAACAGTAAGTCAAGGTTATTTTAATCTTCATTGAAAATCTTCAGGGCTCAACTCCTTTCACTATAATTTTATATACCCGAGGGCTTCGATAAACTGGAGATTATATAATTGCATAAAAACCTACGCAAGGCTGGTATTCTGTTTGAAAACTTATAAGGAAAAGGGGTTAAGCTTTTATTAGAAAATGATGCAACAAATTGTTATAATGTTATTTTAAACATACAACTGATTAAAATTGAATCAAAGTGAATAAAAATATGGATTGATCATTTAATAGGCAACCAAACTTAAATTTTATTCAGTTGCCCATGCGATTGAAAAATTCCAGTGAGATGACTGAAATGCCAAACTACAAATTAAATCAGATGTCTTGGATCCTGCATGGGAATTGAAAAAGATACACTCCATAAGCTCCGACCTCCCATAAGTTGAAGAAGCCAGCAACACCAATGATACCTCCAAGACATGTGACTACAATGAAGAGCAAAACAGTTCTAAGAAAAAAATTTGAACATAAAATTACCATATAAGTGTTGCCACTGTATATTCAGCTCTTGTTTTGAGCTTTCAAATAAATTTAACATGGTACGGTCAATCCTGGATATTTGAAGGGTCTCATGCAAAAACAACATAAACCGTGTGACTTTTGATCAAGTTCTTGTCTCTTCCTACATTATCCCTATTGTCTTTAAAACCCTTGGGAGAATTAAGCTTTTCATACAAAGGGATGTTTTTGCACTAAAACCTTCATTTATTTTTAGACAAAAAACATTTAATAAAATTTATTTCAAATGTATAATTAATATCAACTGAAAATATCATATTTCTGATCCAAAAAAATAGTGAGGAGAAGGGATGCATTTGCCCTCCCTGTCTGATACTTAATAACAACCCTGGAAAAAAGACATAAATATAGAAAGGCACATGCCTTCCATATTTGTGTGAAGTGATTTTATGCATTTTTAGTATTTTTGATAAAATTATGTTCAATTTTTCAAATAGTTATCAAATGCAACCTTAAAAATAGTATTGAGATCACTAAATTAAAAGCTATTAAAGAGCAAAAGTTTTGTCAGTTAAAGATTAATTCATTTTCTTGAACAGGTTCATTTTAAATATCCTGCTGTGAATCAGTTTTGAGATAATTATGAACAAACTAATTTTTCTCATGTTTTTTGAAGTTTGCAATTAATAGAAACATGGAAACAAGAAACCTGATATCTTGACAGCACATAATGATCTAGCCAATTATTAGCACAAAACCTGCAAATTGGACACTACATTTCAGAGGCATTTTATCCAGCCTTTCTGAAACATCTGTATATTTATATGTATGTATATATATGTATGTATATATATATATATGTATATATGTATTTTTTTTTTTTTTGTAATTTGCTTATTAAGGCATGGCCCGCCTAGATTAGCCTTTGCTAGTTGCAGGCATGCCCTTTCTGTAAATAGATCTATAAATAAGTAAATAAATGAAAATGAAAAAATAAAATGAAAAAAAAACATCCTGGGTTAAGTGGCAAATGTGGAGTATGCAGAGTGCGGAGTACACAGAGTGTGGAAAACACGAAGTGTGGAGAATGCAAAAAAAAAATATACACTCTGCATTTTCCACACTCCGCACTTTGCATACTCTGCATTTTCCACTTAACCAACTTCCTGTGCTTAGTATTGTTGAATTTTGGTATTTTTAGAAATGCAAAAACTGGTTTTGCACCAAAAGCACTTTAACTGCTAAAACTGAACTAAAAATGTGCAAATATTTTCTTCTATAGTCATATTATGTTTTATAATATTTCCTTCAGTTTGAAAAATGAAGAAATCAACAAACTTTTTAAATTCTAAAACTTTGATTCAGTTAGTTTGAAATACTGTGTACTGTAACATTTTATGTTACGTTCTGTTGATATTGTTTTCCAACCTTCTATGCTTTTTAACTTTACAAGATAATAGGTTTATTTGTGTTTGCATAAAACATTCATGGTTTCAAGCAAATTCCAAAAAATAAGTTTAATAAAAGAGAGAGGTGATGAGATTTTGGGAAAGAGAGTGACAACTTCAGGTGATAATCACCTGGCACAGGCTTCTTATAGCACAGGTTTTTTGTTTAATACTCAAAATGTCAGCTCACTCTGCATTTTATACACCATGGTTGAAAACATTTTATGACATTTGTAATTAGTTGCATATAACTTAAGAAAAATTACAACATGGAGTTCTAAAATTTGGTGCCACAACTGATAACTACTAGTAGTAAAATGCCAAACAATTTATAAATAATTTTGTAGAGTTGACATCATCTTTATAATCTGTTTTATGGGCTTAAATTATCAAAAATGATATTGACTTATATAATAGTTAATGTCTGCCATCAAAATGTCATTTTGACTGTAAAGGAGGTCAAACTTTCAAAAGTCTAAGATTTTAAAACATAAAGAATGCACCATTTTTTGCAACCTCACATTACAAAAAAGCAGTTTTCTAGGATCATAAAATGATAAATTAAATTTCAGAATCAGTGTGGGGCACTGTTAGTAATTTTTATTGCCAGTACATATTACTTACGTATTTAGACGACCATTAAAATTTATTGTTAAGTTACACACTAAAGCTTCCTTTCTAGTACGAAATACAAACTTTCCGTCGATTCTATTTGGGTATTTTCAATACCTTTATTTAAAACAAGTTTCTATTTTTTCCTTCAGTTTCAAATTATAACATTGTATTTGTATTTATCCAATTGAGGCGTCAAATCTCTAGCATTCAGCATGCTTTGTTTGTTTCGAGCCCGAAGAAAAACGAAAACATTACCTTAACATTACTTTTACATACCGAAACTTGATATCACAGCTTGTTCGTTTGCCCACATAGCCCATTCAATCTTACCCATGTTGTCGTTGATGTTATTGCACTGACTCCTTTCAAAATCTGAAATAAATACAGGAACTTTAATGAAGATGAGAAAACGTCACAATGATGTTTTTCTAAGGTCGCCTAATATTTTGATGCTTATTTCCATGTTTATACTTTTTCTATTTTTGTCCCCACTTTTTATGGAAGTTAAGCGAAAAATTATCGAGTGTCAGGCGAATATCACTCCGACAAGTCCCGATAATTATCGACTTAAATTCCCGATGAATTATCGACTTAAAAGTAATTGCGCAAGCGCAATGTTTCTGTATATATCACATATCACATGCACATGCTGTTGTTAATTTCGCGCCAAAGTTTGCATTATACAATTTCTAGTAAACATGGAGCAGGCAACCATACCAGAGTTCTTCACGGCAAGGAAAAGGGCTACAGAAGGTTTACACGCTGCCAAAAGAAGAAAAACCATTGAGACAGAAAGTGTACTGAGTGGGGCAGTTACTAGAAGAAGAAGAAACATAAGAGTCGCAAAAACTGTTCGCGGAGAAGCAAATGAAAGAACAACTCGCAGTAAAAGTAGGACAAATACTCGAGCTATGTTCACCAAAGTAGAAAATCCGCATGCCCTGGATTGCGATCTTCAAAACTTTTTGCATAAAAAGCTAGAAAAACCAGCGCCAGATTGTGCAGAGAAAGTCATAAGCGAAGTTACTTCAGTACGGGACGATCACGCTTTTGAGGACGTGTTGAACGGATATGCAAATTCAACCTTGTTGAACAAACGCAAAAACTCCGTTTCTCTTAAAAACAGTGAAGCCCAACTCAGTCCATCCAAAGAGGAAAACCAAATTGGGATTTCTCCAAGAAAAATTGTGTCTGCTATTAAAGTTACACGTGATGGATTGAAGCCAAACCCGTGGATTGCAGAACAGGCCAGAAATGTTTTTCTTAGTCGTGGAGGTGTCGCTGTAGCTAGAAGTCGGAAGAAGGCAGAAGCGGAGAATAAATCATGTTCTAAGGAGGTTCTTCCCAAAAGCAAAAAAGAACTGAAGCAGTCCAGATCTAACAAGGATTTGCAGAAAGCAAGGGAGATGTGTAAAACGATGAGATCTCTAAGATCAAAAGGTGAATCGGCGAAAGAGATTCCGACTAAGGACGGAAGCGAACGACTACACGCTGTGGCTTCAGGAGCCGGTAGTAAAGACGCAAGGTACATAAATAACTCTTATAAATCGTTTTGTCCAATTGTTCTCGGAAAATTTATAGTTGCTTATACGTGAACTGGTGTCTCCTTGGCTTTTACATTTAACAGAGATACCTCTTTTTCATTTTATCCTCTATGACTATGTTATTTTTCCTTTTTTTGTCACTAATATGTTCGTCCTATCTATTGTTTGACTCTTATTGTTTTCTTTCTTCTACATCACTCGTGAATTTCACGGACTCTTACCCCGAGGCAAACTCTCCATTTTTCGGAGCATGTGTTTAGTAAACAATCTTTCAATCCTTCTGATTTTTTAAAAATCTACTCAAAGGGCAAAACATCAAGTTTTGAAATAGAAATTTATGGTTTCTGCCTCTGGGAGATTGGTAACTTTTCCTTGCTGAAAGTGTAAAAGCAGAATTGATACTTGAGGAATGAATGATTAAGTTTGCTGTAATTGTTGTCAGTGAAGTTTTTGTTTGTCCACCAAAATGTGCTAGCCAATCATAAAAGGCATGATTTCATTTCACATGAGACCTGGAAGCTCCCAGTTACTGCTTACTGACTGACAAAACATCATCTTAAAGGTAGCTTTCTCTATTATTCTCTGATCATGAGAGGGACTGTTGGTTGTTCAAGAATGTTAATCATTAAAACATCATCTAAACCGAGTGATTGGTTTAGATCATTTGTGTTGCTTGTTCATATCAACTCACATGAGTAAATTGAATTCTTCAAATTCTGGACTTAAATATGTGCTGTGCAGGGTTCATAATAGCCGCCGCCGATTTTCATTTTCATAACACAGTTGTCTTGTTTGTTATTTATGTTTATACCATTGTGCAAACAGGATATTTCACCTGGCTATGAAAACACCCGGGAAAAATTTTTGGACCAAACAAAAGAGTTAACAAAATAAATCAAAACTTCAGAATGTTATTTTGAACCCTGCGCAGTCATTGATTAGTTGAGTGACATTTCTAAGTCAGAATTTGAACATTTTTTACTCCACAATTGTGATTTTCATTTATTTACTCTCAAAACAGTTCTGGAAAAGTTCCTGCATTTGAACGTTACAACTCGCTGGTTGCACCAAGTCCTAAACCAACTGAGCAGCTCACAGTTGTCTTTCCCCTCCCCCACAAGTACAAAAACCTTTGTGAAATCTTCTGCTGCTGTGACACAGTGTTAAACCTGCTTGGACAAAGAAATGAGAGGTGCACCTTCACAAAGATTAAGGAATCAGTTCAGAAGATGTCTAGAAAGTAAGCTCATACTCACTGGTAAAAAACATGATTCTTGCTTGTGCCACCCCTGAAGTACAAATTGCTCTCAGTTTGTAAATTTGTGTAATCTACTTCTAGTTCAAGTTTATAGTGATTTTGCCCGCAATTTAAGTATTCAAATTCACATTACACTAAATACTAATTAAAATAATTTAAATAGTTAAAAATTGACCACAACTTGTTTAATCATATTCTATTTCATTTTGAATAAAATAGAGTGATTTAATAAAATTTCTTTACAGGAAAATGGAAAAAAGCCATCTTGGTCAAATCAACAGTGTTTTTCCAGATGCATTTCTTTTCCGACAAGAAAAGATTCAACAACAAGTAAATCAGAAAAGTGGCTATGAATTGACAATAGAGTTTGGCCAGAAGAGTTCCTCACAAAACAACAAGAGGACACTAACGACCAGTGAAATTATGTCAAGAAAAATGACTTTCCAAGACAATCTGCTTAAACTAACCAAGAAGCATCATGAGGTATTAAAACGTAATAAAATATTCAGGGGGGTTAGCCAGAACTTTTGTGAGGGAAGGGAGGTTGCAAGATGGGATAAAGATAAACAAAAGCTTTCAGTTACTAGATATAGTGAAGGTAGTTTTAATGTTTATTTGAATACCTAAAAAGCACAGATAATTTAATTATTTTCTTGCTTTCCATATGGCAAGCATAGAATAAAATAAACAATTAATGGATAAAATTACTAAACAGGAGAACAAAAATTAATTAAAATGGGGTTTCATGGATGCGATATGAAGAGGGGTTCAAGTACCCTTGGCATCCACCCCCTGGCAATGCCTCTGATATTTTTAAGCTTTTCAGCCTTTACTTAATTCTTCCATAGGCTTGACGAAATGCTAGAATTTGACTTTTTTTATGTATCCGCAACTTTTTTCTTAAGTTTGGTGGTAAAAAGCAATATTGTACTTGGTGTTAAATATTAAGTAATAGCTTCCATATAAAACAATTTAATGGAAATTTGTTGTTTCTTTAAAAGCATGTAAATTACTATCTAATTTGAAATAAATGTATTTACTGCACCTCAAATAATTTTCTGTTGTTTATTTTTATATGAACTTCTGTAATAGTCTGTCATTGTTTGAATTCAAAGCTGAATGTTTTTGTAAGTACCGGTACAAGTCTGGGTTTACAGTACCTATGTACTGTAAGAACCTGTGAAGTTCATGATTGATGTAGAGAAAGAAGACTGTAAGAACCTGTGAAGTTCATGATTGATGTAGAGAAAGAAGACAATAAAGTGAAAAGAATAGGTAAAACAAGCATAATCGTGACAAAACAAAGAAAACCTTCACAGGTTCTTACTCCATGGATGAGCCACAAGTCTGGTTTGCAGTGAACCAGAAAATAATGAAGGGCTTAATGCCAAAACAGCATAAGTGACCTTTATGAACTGCTTAATTCTCTCAAAAGATTATGAGGATAATCTAGGGAGAGCTGTAATTCTTTCTGTATCTCAGAAAAAAATGTTAAACTTAAATTGTTAAGTCTTAAATTGGTAATTTGTTATTGCTTGCAGGCATTTTTGTTATCCCTTAGTCCACCAATCAAAGTTGACCAAGACAAGATCAAGCGTTGGCATCCAAAGTTCAGACTAGATGAAGTACCCAATGTCGAAGTCTCAGAACTTCCTGAGCCTCCTGTGTCAAAAGGGTTTACCTCAGCACAAGATGCTCTCAACACAGCCAGAGAGTTGATGTTACCAAGGGTAAGAACTTTAAATTATTTGGAATAGGGGGTAGGTTAATATTGTCTAGCATCTCATTTACGTGTATATACCCCAGGCCTGAAGATTTCACGGAAACGATCGTTTCCGGTTACGTGTCGGTTACGTGCTGGGAAAATGACGGAACCGAAA